>JAHWFP010233681.1:0-16668 GCA_023313725.1 Lithobius niger | reverse complement strand
CCAAACTGCAGTTAGGTGGTAACTCATTACCCATCAACAGTGCAGTTAGTGGAAAACACGACATGAGCATTGCGTAGCTGCCCCTTCTATGGGAGAAAGAGATAGTAGCTACGACTTCATATTGGTGGCACACTTTGTGAGGGCATGGTGCCTATGCAAGTTGAGGGACGTTGTAGTAGGAGGAGCTCTATACAGAGTCTAGAACAACCTGTGATCTGCCTCAGCTACCTGTTGAGACTTGGAAGTTGAGTGGTTGAACACATCTGCTACTGAGCACAAGGCCTCACGTTGTAACAGCAGTTTCTAACCTGCTACTTCTCCTTCGTGAAAGAAGCTTAACTTGTCGCAACCTACGAATACATGAGCAAATAGTATGATATCTTTGAGGTCCTTCTCTTGTTGTCAGGTTGAAGAAAATACCTGTGTTCCTGCAATTCTATGACCTGGCTTGTAGAATGATATATTTTGGTGTGTGGCTGTCAGAGCCGTAAGAAGAAATATAGATCTACATCTTATCCAACAATAGCTACATTGTCATTTTCGCTCTCTTTGGCGATGGCGCTCCTAACAATTGGAGTGTCAGCATCATTAGGTCTTTGAGGGCATTGTACTTCTCTGCCATTTAGTTTGGAGGAAATAATCTTGATCATCCTGGCCTTATGTTTATTAGATTGAAACTGATGTAGAGGAGGCGCAGGACACAGATTTTTCTTGAGTCTGTAGAGAGCTCCTCCTACTAAACGTCCCTCAACTTGTATAGGACTTGCATGTCTCTTGCATGGACTTGCATGTCACTCTTGAAGAGAAATGAGCTGCAAGCTGCAATTTGGGGTTGGGTGTTTAGGCAGAATGGCAGTCTAGTCTTACTGCAACCAAACATGCTGTTGCCTTTAACGCTGTCCTCAACCTCCTATTTAGCAGATGCACCACAGGTTATGGAAACAGGTGTGGGTGCACTGCTATCTGCCACAACTGTCACGCTGACTGTTCGAATAGCCTGACACCAACTGTTGAGGACGATAACCTCCAGAGGAGGACATTGAATTCGACTTGATTTGGTGTTATTGTATATGTATTTGATGTTACGATTCGATGTTACACATAATAACCTGATGCAATAAATAAATCAATATTTACAGTGGTAAATAAGTGTTTGATGTTATATGATTGGTATAGGAACTTAAATGAGGTTAGGGTGGGTTCACCCAATCTATGTACACCGTTTATAGATCTCTGTCAATTTCTGAGATTTCTTATTTTTGAACTCAATTATCTCGTAAACTACTGGAGCTAGAGAAAAAATGAATAGAATCAAGTTTATGGTAAAATTTGTCCTCTTTGACTTTTGTAGGGAACATTTTTTTGGTAGGATACACAGATACCGAGATATTAAAGGAAAACTAATAAAAAGTCACATACCTTTGGGGTATTTTATGGTCTAGCAAAGCCAGCTCACCTCCAAATCATCAGGACTTTTGATGTACATAGTCATAACTACACCTCCCCAAAGAGCCTTACAAAGTTTCAAGACTTAGTGATTTTATTCCACCATTTGCCAAATTTGAGCCTTTGTTGACTGGACTAGTTATTGAGGGTCAGATTTTGCATTGAAAGCAGCTTAGCTGGCACTTCTACACGAGTTAATTTTTGTCAGGTGGGTCATTGCTCTTGATTTCAACACAATTTAAGCTTTTGTACCGCATTATTATTTTCCCCCAAGTACCTGAAATGTGCCCAACTATGCTGAAGATATAAAACACTGACGCTATGGCGCCGCGCTACAATGGTTTACAACCTCGACAATTGAATTGATGTGATGTTTGTTGTGATGATTGTTGCCTAACTTGGCGCGACACACTCGTGTGAATAGATCTGAGGCGAAAATCTTTTTTTGCGAAAATCACGCAAAGACAGGCTTGTTGTCGAATTTAGTTGCCTGTGCCACGTTTTTATTTATTTTTCAGGCAATTCTCTGTGGAAATTTGAAGAATTAGCCTATGAAGTTTTCACTTTTCTCACCTTAGTTTATTTTATTGTCTGCATGCTGTAATAATGACACATAATGAGAAAACATTTAGTTAGCATCAAATTAAAAAAAAATTAGACAATAACAATATAAAAGTGGAGGAAAGGAGGGGCCTATGTCAATTTCTTGCAGGGGTTGGGGGTTTAAATATGTATAGTTTCACTACTGTTGATAGATATTTCTTTGCTTTATTTGCAGGTGGAGTGTGAAGCAGTGCATCGAATGCGTCTATGTCATAACTGTCGCCAGCTTGGACCATCTCGTTTGCAAAGATGTGCCGCATGTTTCAGAGCGTACTACTGCAGCAGAGATTGCCAAAAGAATCATTGGACAACCCATAAAGAGTCATGTAAAGAATATCGTGCTCAAGTTATAGAGATATGCCAATTCCTCGTAAAACCACAGGGTGATCTTCCCTGGTACGTAAGTTGTTATGGTTTGGGTGGTCATAGAGCTACGCCTGGCCACAAAACTTATTGCTTTGAGCAGCGTGCAAGCCTTACTCATCGGCTACAACCCACTTATGTAGCCTATGTGAACGTTAGCAGGACTTATTACTAGTAGACATTATCCCATCGTAGTATCTGGGAAGTGGCCTTCGTTTGCAGTTTACGATGCTACGTCGGGAGCAGAGGGCATGTTTACTTGCTTGTATAGTTGTTTGGCCTTCACTAGATGGTACGGCCTGCCTGTAAGATATCGCCAGGGACCTTCAACTAGTATTGGGTCAGTCCATTCAATTGAATGCGTTTGATTCTAACAGAGCTATTTCTGGTTGTGAAGTATACACTGGTGAGATTACCCAAGATCCCACAGTTGGTGACATCTTTGCTCCCAAATCAATCCTCGAAGCAGATGACACTTGCTTTTTCGAAGCTAACGAAGAGTTTTGTTTCAACTAGCAGTAGTTTTAACAAAATTAATGAAAAATCATGAAAAATTATATCTGATCGCACAAAATTTACTGAATGTTAGAATACACATGTATGTTAAAATACACGTTAGAATAAAATATAACTACACATTTTTACGAGATTACCCAAGATGACAGTTGATGACGCCATTAGCCTACTTCGAATCCAAAACAATGGCACTCTTTTATGATGCCCGCTTGTAGTGGTACTCTCCATCCATTGACACTATATAACAAATGTTGCATATTTTCCGGTAGATTAACGTACTTTAAAACAATTTAAACAATTGGAGTGGTCCGCTTATGTTTGATGGTAAGTATTAGTTCGTTTCTTAGTCCAATTTTTGTGTAAAATCAACAGCCAATGAGTTGCATGAATCAGTAAAAGGGTGAAAAATGGGAACAGTAAAATCTCCCACAGTTTCTGGCGCTGCTGCATAGTAGTAAATGGACCGACCCTACCAAAGCTACATAGAATCCAAGGTCCCTGATATCGCTATGTATGGCGCATCTAGCAGTGGGCCATACAACTACACAAGTATGGAGTACGGTACCAATCATTACAATGCTAACTCATTATGATGTTCAATGTGTACGCAAGATAAATTAACTAACAAGTAGCAAGCCTCTATCTTTTGGCACTCGCATTGCATAGGAAAGTTGTTTTCAGGAATAGTTGTACTGGGATCAGAAATTGAAAACCAGCAATTTCAGGTGTGCAAACTTGTTTCCAGTGCTGAGCCAGTTGCATGCTGAGGGCAAATGGACACAGCTCGTAGGCGGTGTAACTGGCCTCAGTGTCCTTTTCAAGCTAGTATTGCTAGTATTTTTTTAAAGACCTTGCCTAGAGGACAACAGTTGGCAGACTGAAGTAGAGTTTCAATTTACTGGCGAAAGTAAGTTGAATATGAACTTGTCCGCGTAACCAAGAATTTGGCGTAACACATACAACTTGTGCAAGGCTATAAACCAACTTCCATGGAGTCAGCTAGCAAGCACTTCTGGTCAACAGTCATGTGACTTGTTTAAGCTAACTGAATATATCAACATCTCGGTGAGTCGACTGTCATAATACTGGGTCAGTTATGGTTGGGGACATATCACGATGCCGGCTAGCTGTTTGATAGAACAGGTTTTCCTGCTTTGAGGTTTCTTTGCATCAACTGACCTTTTATTATCAAAGGGACGTAACATTCTAGACAGAACTTTCAGTTTAGTGTTTATTGCTAGGCACTTGGTCTCATCTTCGTATTAACCATGGTGGTCTCAAGACTCGCCGCCTGAGACCAGCATTTCATTTTGGTGAGAAGAGATGAGACCAGTCTTGTAGAGACCATGCGTTCTAAACTACTTTAACGTTAAGAAAAAAACACATTGACAGAGCGTTAAAAAATAAAATTAAAAAAGTTTTTATCGTGGTTTAGGTCCTGGGCAAGGGTGTTCGGAAATTTTAATTGATACATAAAATTTACATTTTCTTAACCTCGTCATTCTTAAGCACACTTTTTTTTTCTCATTACTATTTCTAGGGAAAAGACTTGCATTGGGGCAGGGAAAATGGGGACATGGACAAGACCAAATGATACCTCAGACGCAGTCTCGTCTTAGCCTTGTTTATTTTGAAAGTCGAGACAAGACCAATACCATGAAAAATCTTGTCGCATGGCAAAAACTTTTTCTGCCCAAACAAACTTTTGATAAGAAGTGGACATACTTGTTTTTTTTTAATTAAGAAAAAAGCATGAACTTAACTTTTTTTTAAATTAAAAAATGGACCGGACCTTTTTTGAAACTTTTTCTCTTTTAGGTATATTGGAATGACTATCGCTGAAGACTTTTTGCGCTTGCATCAAAATGAAGGGGAAAAGACAGACAAGAATTTACGTTTACTATTTACTGGTATCGGAGATTTAAAGCATGTTATCCGTACCGTTGCTGATTTGCCTTCGAGTTTCAACGGCCGCTTACATTTCGTTCTGAACGACATCGGTCCACATGTTTCAGCACGCAACTTTCTATTTATTTATTGCGCGCTAACACCAAAGCATGATGCTGATCATCTCGTACAGATCTGGTATTCCTTTTATCTGACGGCGCCGGTTCTGAAGTACCTCGTCGCGAGGCTAAAGGAGCTCACGACACAGTCTAGGGAGTTGATTCTTGCCAGTATGAGAGATCTTGTGCAGATATCTCATGAACATTGGAGTAAATGCGTTGACATCTGGCGAGGTTGGTACAAATTGGCCTTGGACCCTGACGCAGCTGATCGGATGATGGATGTTCGCAAGAAGAAGTTGGCAACTGTTGTGCGTGGTATGTCACTAAGCTACCGACTCATTCCTGCAAGGCATCATGCGTCGCGAAAGGTGAGTTTGTTTATAATGGTCTTTAAAGATGTCTCCAAATGTTTGAAACTAAGTTTAACACAACCTATCTGTGACTTGATAACAGAAGCCTGTTTTGACTCATTATTCGGCTCTTAACCCGTATGGAATCGTGGGGTAAATTTTGACATCTGTTGTTAAACACGGTTGGGCTGTGTCCACTTCTTCCAAGGTTGTTTTAGTAGGAAGCAGAATGTATGACTTTCTCACCGTTGCATTGCACGAGGTACAGACTTGGCAAACAGTATATTTTTCAGCAGAAATTCTGTCCTAATAAACACATGTCTATGTATCCACCCTGCTCACGCTGCCCACCCCAAATGATCACCAACTTATTTTCTTACACACTGGTAACTTGGCTGCATACTGCTTTTCCAGGTTGTGGATGACAACGACCTGGAAGTCAAAGTACCTTTTGCAATTCCCTTACTTGGCTACGGCTATTGTTTTCATGGTCACTTGTTGTTCAGCAATAATGAATTTTACGAATCGAGAGTTCCTAAATTTACACCATTTCATAGATAACAAGACGGAATATTAATGGAAATATTTAGAGTAACATCCATGTGAAATGCTAGTTATTTCGTGACAGAAAGGTACAATTTTTGCTAGGTATTTCCTATAATATTCTGCATGCTAATGAACCCAAGCGCATTTCTCAGGCCAAAAAAAATCTAATAAACTGTTACAACATTCACGTGACTCCCGTGTCTTTATAAGCTTTTCAGAGCCGTAGATAGCTTAGAGCGGGGAGGGGGGGGGACAAGTGCCCTCCAAACAAAGCTAAATAAATACTTATGCTAACCTATTTACATTGCCTTTTGGCCTTAATGTCAGACTTACTGAGCATGGAATTGGACCCATGACCTTTGAAACCAAACACAGTGGTCCTACCACTGAGCCATACTGACACGGTCAAAATGAAACGTCCATATGCAGCATTTAACACGCACTCATGTACATATAAACATACATAAACACGGCTGGAGAGGGTGTAGTTACACATTTTTTAGTATATTTTTTTTAAGGCTTCTGGCTTTTTTTATTATCAGACAAATGTGTAATTTGGAAGCACAAGCATCAATGTAATATTCTTCACGAACATATGAAATACGCACCAGTTTGACTTAGTCACCTTCCTTTCTACACAGCAAGTGAATGGAGGGAAGCGAAGTCTGTGCTTCGCCTGGTTAGACAGTTTGGGTGGGGCGGGAGACGACACAAAGTATAACTTAAGAATTGCGTGAAGAAAGTAGGCATGTTTGCGGCGGGGGGGGGGGGGGGTGGCATAAAAACATAAAAGTGATGAGTTGCCTCTCCAGAAAACATTTCTATCTACGGTTCTGATGCTTTCATAATACTTCCGCAATACAGCCAGTGCTTAATTAATAAACAACACAGGTCGACAATCTCCCCCCTCCCCTACACAAACCAGGTAAGTGCTGTAAGTTTAGTTTGCTGGTAATAATAATTTGGAATCAAAAGTCTCACATTTCAAAGTTGGATAACCAAATCTTTTACCCCTCCCCCGTATTAATGTTGTGTTTGTTTGTTTTTTATTAATATTATTAATTTGCTGGCTGTATTACCTAGTAGCTCTGATTAATTTTCCTTATTATTATTATTATTATTATTATTATGTGTGGCGATATACAACGAACATGCGAAGTGCAGAGTGGAACCGTCCGCCACAAAAGTGACGTTTATTAGTTAATCAGCTTGATCATGCATGGGGAGCACACTTTGCTTATGACTGTGGATAAATGCAAGGTACAGTTACAGTTCCTGCACCACCATCAAAGAACGTGTTGTGTCCTTCCAGTTCTCCTATCAGGGACAGACCGTAGCAGCGCCATAACACGCGCCTGGGCATGCGTCAAATCAGCCAATAGAAAGTCCAGACAAATCGGGTCTAGTGATTCTTTGAAACTGTAGTTTGTCGATCAAGTACAATTCGCGATACTCATAAAAGGTAATTGCATCATGATCTAGATCTTTGGTGCAATCTGCGTGTTCATCGTTTAGTCTAATGGCGGTACAGAAGAGACATGTCTCTCAACAATATAATTGACACCAAAATTATATAAATTAAAAAATATTTTAAATACAAAACAAGCAAACAAATGATATATAAAGTATGGATAAAGAGTATGCTAAGCTCAGGGACGACGCTAGAATCACTTTCCTGGGGAGGCGGCATTGGGACAGCAATTTTAGCCAGGGGGGCAAACTGAAAATTGCTACTTTCGGTTACATTATTTTCAACAACATTTTTTTGAATATTTTTAAATGCAGCTGGAAAAAAAATTATTTCACAACTCTCACAGTAACAACTTGGCTCTCTTGATGTCCTTCTTGTCGCTCGCTCCAGCCTTCTTGTCGCTCGCTGTGAAAGAAACCAAACGTAGATTTCTTAATAAATAACCAGAATTTTCTTCGTTTATACGTTTGATTTTTATCTGATGGGGAGGGGGGGGGCCCCAGCCAAAAATTCAGGGAGGCGAGCGCCCTCCCTTAGCGTCGTCCCTGACTAAGCTATGGAATAGAAATTGATGGTAATACATCAGAATATATTATAGAAAGATTACAGAAAGTACGAAATAAATTAATTACAGTTCTCTTTGGATAAAATATAAAGATAAAAAAACCATTGAACTATACAAAGAGTGTGAAATATTAAAAATAAAGGAACTTTACAATATAATAACAAAAAATTATAATAGTAATGCATTCAAAGTAACCACAAAAAATTTAGACAAAAGAAGATAGGAAAAAGGAGATATGAGATGCCAAGCTGGAATAATACATATGGGAAAAAAGGAAAGTATTATATAACACAATTATTTAATGAAATGTCAGAAAATATGTTAACATATATAAATATGAAAGAAGTACGGGTAAATTTAAAAATATTCCTCATCATAAATCAAAGCGCCGATAATTTATACGAGTACGTAACATAATATATTTTGTGTGATATTTAGTGTATGTATTATTTATTGTTATTATTAATCACAAATTGTACCTGAATAAGTTGATGTGCTGTCTCATAAAAGCTTTCTATAAGCTTCGAGAATTGCTTGCAATAAATGAACTTATTATTATTATAGTTTAATTGATGGTAAACTAACTGTGTATTTGCCGTCGTCTCTCCTGTGACCCACTAATGACTGTCTTTCTTGATTTGTGATAGGATGATATGACAACTTCCATGTTTTTTATTACCACTTATACTTCTATTTTTTCAGGATTTTGTCAGTAATGGTATCTTACTATCCACGGGGTCCTCTGACCGCAAGAATGCTGTCTTTCCGAACTGCACATTGGCTTGCTATAATCCCGGGAATCCAGAAAATGCAAAGAAATATGCTGACATTAAATCTGACTTCAATCAAGCACGTCACGATCCCACGTGGGAGGCTGTTTTACAAAGTGGCGATGAAATGGTGTATGGTGTGCGTAGCGATGTGTTCGTTTTCTGTTGCTGGGATTACCTCGTCGTTGAAGAAACTGTTGGGCTTAAAGACGATGCAATTAGTATGTATCAGACATACTTGGAGGGGGTTTTTCACACCTTTGTCAAAAAACTTGCCACCAATGCATTTGATTTTCACTTCATCATTGACGATTTCAGAAATTTGGATAACTACCTTCTTGAGAGCGACAGTTTTGATCGAATTGGCACGTCCAACCTTAGCGACTACTACCACTATCCCGTCCTGTTGAAACATTTAGGGCCGCGACTTAATGCAGATAACCCTTATTCTGTTATTGTGACGCATCATGAAAATTGGGTACAATCAACCGCTGTGTTATCGTATATCAACTCGGTCGAACAAAAGAGGCTACCAATCGTTTATAATGATTCAAAAATGAGAAGTCGTGTACTGTGGGGGGTGGCAGATTTGAAAGCAGCACTCGTTGTCAGTGGAAGCCCTGAAGATTATTGTGACACGGGCACTTACTTTATGCAATCGCTCCTGATTGAGTCTGGGGCATTTTCTATCATGTATGAAGGTCAGCCATGTAGAAAGCCTCAGCTTCTTCATCCCGCTGATGTAGCTAAAAAGTTTGGGCTTTGTTTTCGGGATTTTAACGTCGAGCTAAATCGTGTGGTTCCGTTTAAACGGGAAAGCAATACTCGGCGTATTACTATCCAATTGAACAACAAACGCTGCGTTGAGTGGACCCTTGCAAAGTCTTAGCCTCTATCTTGTTCTTTACCACAAATCCTGTTTCTCCAGTTAGCACACCTAGCAAGACAACCAGATAAATTACCACTTACTTGGTCATATATGGGTGCCCTTCCTTTCGCCATCTACACCTGACTGCTATTAACTTGTTCGTCCATCACAGTACGTCAACATTAAACATTTGGCATGTGGAACATCGGGTGGTCAAACGTCATCATGGTGTTTTTGTTTTGGTTCGTAAAATGTTTCGTCGCATGGGTCGTCTGTTACGTAGATTCCTTGAACATTGTATTAATTTTACATCAAATTAATTTTATGTGTTAAAATGATGCATTGACGCAAGCATGAAAATAGCTACTGCCGGATGCATTGCTAAATCCGCAACTTTTGCATCCGAAGCCAATGGTGTTTTACTGATTACCTCTAAGGACCAAAGCTTAGCAAGAAACAAACAACCACACTGAATTTCTTAGGTTTTGTAAAACATGCAGTTGTTACAGCCATGGGTGGACAACTTTTCCGGGAAAATTAAAATTAACCCAAGAATTTGTTCGAAATGGAGTCTCCCGGTGCCAGAAAGACAACACAGTAGCAAATGTGGTTTAAGCTTGTGAAGCTCTGTCCATGTAGTGTTGGGTAGCATACAGGGAGGACCCCGGCTGTGGTTGGGCCCCCACTTAAATAGCTACATTTTTAATTAGCTTCATATGACTGACTGAAAATGTGAGACGGCTTTCGTCTTTTGTTCTACTTGTGGGATGAGTACATCAGTTAAATCAGTTACCAATCGTGTATAATAATAATTCAAGAATGAGAAGCCGTGTACTATCACTGCATCCTTATTTGTCGTTCGTGGTAAGCAAACTAACAATTTTGAAGGTTTAATGCAAAAAATATGTTGGTCAATTTTTTACTCCACCCATAGCATGAAAACATTTTTGGAAATTTAGTTTTAGTGCTGAAGGGAGGTATGTACCCAGTGCACCCACCTAAATCCACCACTGCAGGTGGACCTACTGGTTCAGACTGCGCCGACTGAGGTACCTGATGCGTATAACTGATGTTAAATAGTAGTGTCTGCCAGACTCTTGAGCTACCCACAACCAAGAATTTATAGGGTTGGGAGGAGAATTTCTGACTGAGACCCATACTGAAACGTCTTGGATACTTTCACATTAGTTCAGTCTTAGTTTATAGAGGGCGCCACAAGTTTTATGTGGGAATTTCTAATCAGTTTTTAGCCTTAAATTAAACGAAACTAGCTTATATTTAATTATTATTTAGCCTATATAGCTTAGTTGTAATTTAGTTTACTGTAGATTTGGGCCGAAAAATCAGCAAAAATTACCAGATAGAACACGTGGCACCCTCTGAAAACTCTGATTGAACTAATTGGGACAAATCTAACGTGTTTCAATAGGGACTTTTTAGAGTTACAAATTCTCCTTCAAAACCCTATAAATTCTTGCCACAACCAATAGTTGGCTGCTCAAGTGTTCATAATGGTAGCCCTGTTGATCTTTGTTTGATTTTGAAACACGAATGGACTTTTAGAGGTTGATGAGTTCCCAGCCATCGTCATGGCGCTAGACCACGTACTGTTGCTGTAATGAGGTTTTACAGTAAAGTAATTAATTAACCCCAAGCAAAGCTAACTAACTATCATTCCAATAAGTGATCTCCATTCCAACACTCATCAGATAATGTTGGGTTTCCCTAACTATAAGCCTATAGTGCCAAGGCAGATGTGTATGTCAAAAACGACCTGACGTTAATAGATTAGGAAGAACCCGGGGTTAACATAAAGTGGGCCAAAAAAAAGGACAACCAGAAATTTTAATACATCCAAAGTTTTTCCCCCCAATTTTCGGGGAAAGCTATGAATAAGGACATTGTTCCGAACCCAAAATCCAATTCTCATTCTAAATAAATTAAGGTGCTGCAAAATTCAACCTTCGCTTAAAATTGCTTTGCTTAAAAAATGTCAACCATCGTTTATTGTAGCCATGATGCACGATGGCAGATTTAGGTCGGTACATTGGGTGCGAGCGCACCCCCCCCCCCCCCCTTCAGCTAAAACTAAATTTTGAAGAAAAAAATTGTTGTTTTCAAGCTGTGCGTAGCGAAAAAAATATTTGCCCAACTCATTTTTGCGTTGAACTTTAAAATTACTTACCCTGCACAAAAAAGGACGAAATCATGGAAGTTTTTCACCTCTGTCCTAAGTTGGTCACTTTCTTTTTTTAGGGAGCCCCATAAGGAATAGAGAATTCTTCAAACGTGAATTTTAGACCCAGACAGGTATTGAAGGAAATTAAAACGGCATTAAAACAATTGCAGACAAAAGGGCAAAGAGTAATCAATCAGATGTCATTATGGGGAGTTCGTGTGCGGTAGTTAGACCCCATGTGGGTTGGGGGGAAGTGCAGAATGAATATTCTGACAACATTGGTTGTTTTATAGGCTGAACGTGTCTACAAGCATGCCCTCCAGAAAAATCCGTAAAAAAGTCTAATCATGAAAAAAGTTTCAGGGGCTTTGCCCACGATCCCGCCGGGAAAGCTTGCAATGTTTCCACAGACCCGTACCTGGCATTGGACTGGCATGGAGCAGCCCCCCCCCCCCCCCCTTAGTAAAGCCTAGATCCGCCACTGATGATGCACTATAGTAAATAGCCTAGTGCATCATGGCTACACTGAACATAAGTTGAAATCTTCAACCTCAAGCTGAAACCGTCCGTAAGTTCAATAGTTCCTAATCCTTTTTTTCGTGTGCTTAGTACATCGCTCGTTCCATCGGCATCGTCTTGCTTCGCACGGGGAATTTCTTAATTGCTCTACAATACTAACCGACTGATATTCCATGTCCCAACAAAACTACATCTCTTTGAAGTAATGTTTAGATGTCTCATAAGGCCGCTAAAAGTTAATTAAGTGGTTCTCGGGAGTGCACGCATGGGTTTTTTTCTCAGCGCATGAAACGTTTTTTTTTTATGACATTGTCTAAAAATAAAAATTCCGATTACGCATCAGCACTTTCATCAAACATTTCCTGGATCCGATGCGACCACATCAGCTCTTTGCTCCATTCACGTGATCGCCTCGAAACAAATTTAAGGTATGTTCAGAGGCATGACGCAACTACCCCGCATCTGAAAAACTAAGTATAAAGCGTAAAAAAAAAAACCGCCCGCTTGCGTCAATTTTTTAGTACCACTCCTGAGAACCACTTAATTAATTTTTAGCGGCCCTATGTATTTTGCCTCTATTCGTCTGTTAGTGTCATCTCTGACTTGTAATGCCTGTGTTTCATGCCCAGCATATTCTGGATTCGTATGCCGGGGCCAACGACTTTATCACGGTTCGCACGGGTAGAACTATGATAAAAAAAAAAGGGCCACGACTTTTTGAAAATATTCCATGAACCAATAAATCCACTTTACATATTTCAGTGATAGTGACTTCGTTGTTCATTTGATTAGTTTTCCCCCAGTCCTTATGCTTCACGTAATCCCACACTAATCCCACCGAATATTAGTTCAAAATAAAAAAAACTTGATCATTGCAAGACAAAAACTGTATACCGGTAAAATGTATTTTATGTAACTTGTATAATTGTGGCTGTATTCTAATCATGTGTGATAAACTTGTTGAAGAGCCTTATACCAATAATTTCGATTTGCTTGTGCGCGCATGCATACCTTTGTAAATAAAAAAAAAACTTAATTGCAACAATTTGGTGGGGCAGTTACGAAATGTGCCATTATCGCCAGGCTAAAAATTTGGATTTCGTTGCACAACATGTATTTATATATTTCTGGCGGAGCAAAGCGAACGAAAATGCGCAAAAAAGAAAAGGTACACGGATTACAAACAAAGACGTCAATTATGGTGTACAAAACGAAACGGGTTATATGATTGAAGTTTTACTTTACTTATTAAAATATACACGAATAAAATTTTAGGATTTTGAATTTAAATAATCAAATGTACAATTGCGAAAATTGTGTCTGCTTAAGTGCTGTCGTGCTTTAAGAATAATTTAATTCGTGAATTCGTTTTTGGTTACGAATTAAATTATTCTTAAAAAGCACAACAGCACATAAACAGATGCAATTTTCTCAATTGTACATTTTATTATTTAAATTCAAAATCCTAAATTTGTACCCATGTACATTTTAACAAGTAAAGTGAAACTTCAATCATATAACTTTTTTTTACGGCTCACTTGACGTTTTTGTTTGTGAGCATTACTTTCATAGGACCTATATCGCATGAAGCATGTATGCCTTCAGCTATGCAGTCATTCGTGTTCTGCGACTCGAAAAGCTTTGCTTACAAAGTCAGATCTTCTATGTGTGCTCCTTTAGTTACACGACAAACATCCATGAGACAATCAAACTCCTGCCAAACACAGTTTAGCATATTCTCGTCTATTACGGCAATAATTGCTACCGTTATCCGTTGCCTGATATCCTGTTGGTTGGTTGTAAGGGGAGGATTGCACACCTTATTTTTGACTTATCCCCATAAAAAAAATCACATCGATCAGGGCTTCGTGGTGGCCAAGTGATGAGTTCCTTGTTTGTTGATGTGCGGTCTTCCACAGCGCTGAATAGGCAGCTCATCAACAAGCAACAACGAACTCGTGGCTTGCCCACCCCGAACCTCTGATCTAACACCATGTGATGTTTTTTTAATGGGGATATGTCAAAGATAAGGTGTTCATTCCTCACCATCCAACCAACCTACAAGGTCTTGAGCAAGGGATAACAGCGGCAATTGCCGTAATCGCAGAACATGACGGTGAAAACCGTTTATCAATAAGTTGAATAGCTTTCGTTCAATAAATGCTTCAATAAATAATCACCCCGTACAGTATATATATTATCAAGAATTTATAGGGCTGGGGAGGTGAATTTGTAACTCTAAAAAGTCACTATTGAAACGTGTTACGTTCATTCCAATTATTAGTTCCATCAAAGTTTTCAGAGGACGCCACGTGTTCCATCTGGTAATTTTTGCTCATTTTTCAGCCCAAATCTAAAGTAAACTAAATTACAACTAAGCTAAACTAAATAATAATTAGTTTAGCTGGTTTCGTTTAGGGTAGTTTAATTTCAGGCTGAAAACTGAGTAGAAATTCCCACATAAAACTCGTGGCGTCCTCTATAAACTCAGACGGAACTAATTGGAATGGATCTAAGACGCTGCAGTATGGGGTCTCGGTCACAAATTCTCTTCCCCAACCCTATAAATTCTTGATATTACGTATAATTTTGTTATTGTTAACATGATTAAGAAAATACATTAGAAGAAGAGACTTCTGGGTAATGGTGAAACAGGAGTTTAGTAATAATAATAATAACAATTTGTTCAATTGCAACAAGTCTGGCAAGGACCTTAGGAGAGATCACTGACAGCCAGCCTAAATTACAAAAAAACGATAATTACATATAATGATAAAAGTAAGGCCAGGGGAAGGTAAGGGAATTAATTGGTATGGGAACACGAATGCCTTACCACCAAGGTTAGACCTGCCAGGGACTCTTTGGACAAGGGAGATGTAAAAGATAGTGTAGCAATCAAAGTACTTAACGAGAAGCAACTGGACATAATTTGCCCTACCAATATTTCATCATGGTTTTTTTTTTAAAGAACGCCTACTTCTTTAAAAAAAACAAAAACTTCTTTGCTACATAATTGGACCCTGTGCTTAACGACCTTCAGTTTTCGGCGTTTTGTGAAATAAAACACCAGTCTCTTAGTGAGCCGCCTTAAAGGGTTTAACGAGCGTTAACCAATCCTGGTCATCTGCCCGAAGCCCTAAGGCCCTATGTCGGCAACAGCCAGATTCCCAGGCGGTCACCCACCCAAGTATCAATCCAGCCCAATGCTGCTTAACTTCGGGGATCTGACGAGAACCGGTGTTTCCAGCACTGCAAGGCTGCAAGGCTGTTTTCGCTGTTGGCTTGTTTCCGATTTTCCTTAGTATTATTTCCAGCGATTTGTTTCTATTTATAGCAATGCAAGGCCGCAGTGAGCCGCCTCTCTTTGCCATAACAATGTGGTCTAACAATTAAGTACCGAAGCGATAAGCGCACAACACTTAAGCTTTTTGTAATGTACTGTTGGTCGGATGACAATGACACACAAACAAATGGTTACAACAATCATTTCACACTTACGTGTCACTTCAAGGCCACGTGCTTTTAGCTGCAACCCTCGTTTTGGAACAAGGCACTTTCCCCCTAAAGGGCACCGTTTTTCCATAAATGACACGTACCCACACTTTGGCATTGATGTTGAGGTTATTTTCGTTACTGGACCCTATGCAACGATTAAAAAGATTTTCAAAGATATCTACCGCACGCGGAATTTTCCGCAGTTGGTTGAACTCAACCAAACTCTTAGTTAAAAGACGATATCTGACAGTGAGCTGTGTTTTTAAGACACACGCTAGTGAGGCGCCCGCCAAGATTCAACTATAACATTAACGTCCATCCTATCCAGATAAAATACAGTGTGTGAGCATAGCGACCACTAGACTTTCGCATCTCTTACATTAAATGCTTTTTGGCTGTTTTCAGGTATCTGAGGGAAAATAACAATGCGACAGAAAAGGCTGAAACTTCGTTTGATCGGGACACTCTGGTCACCCTATGACAGAAAGGTCACTAGTGGTGACACAGCTTAACGTCTTGTTGAAAATGGTGTGAATACCGTAGATATTTGCATAATTCCTAATTTCATGAAAATAAATTCTGCAATGCGACGCATGAAGATGCAGTTTTGGAGATTTAACCGTGCGATGTGCCTTTTGGGGTTAAGGAAAACAAAATTAAAAGTTACCAATCAATCTTAATACTATTTTTCAGGGCGGTTACATCATTTGATTTGATTTGATTTGATTTGCTGGGTATGCCATCACCAGGAGCAACTACTTTAAAAACATCGTTAATTTTCGTACTGTGAAACGCCATAATGTCAACAAAACTAGTAAAACTTCCGGAAAAACTGTACACTTTCACAATCAAGACAACAGCTTTGTCCAGCGAATTTTCGATAGCTTGAGCTGCTAGCTTCTTCGGGCCTCAAGGGTATAGCTCGTGCTCTTAAATTGCAATAGATTCATTCAAGACACCTGAGATGT
>JAHWFP010233680.1:0-28229 GCA_023313725.1 Lithobius niger | reverse complement strand
CTCTTAAACCCATTGCCAAATAAGGTAGCTTTTGGTCCCATTCTCTAGGCGTCACATCAATGTTTGTTGTTATCATGCTACGTATGGTCTTTGTAGTGCGTTCGGCCAAATTTGGCTGAGGATGGTAAAAAGACGTATTTTTCCTCTTGATACCAAACATCGAGCACGTGACCCGAAAAACTGTGGAGACAAATTGTTTACCATTGTCGGACATAATGGTTCTTGGGACACCATATCTCGGAAAAACCTCTTTAACCAAGCACACAGCAACTGCCTGTGCCGTTGCTTTTTTTAAGGCAAACAATTCCGGCCACTTTGATAGATAATCTACCACTATTAGCAAGAAGGTGTTGACAGCCTTACTTTTTGGGTAAGGTCCTGCCAAATCTATAGCCAAAGTGTCTCCTGGTTTCGGAAGATGCCTAGGGCACAGCATGAACCCACGTGGAGGTGCGTCTTCCATCTTATGACAAGCGTGCGACAAGCGTGCGATGTCCTTGACAAGCGTGCGATGAATGCAGCAGGCCAACCAAATTTTCCTTCCTTCCTTTGGTTTCGCAGTGCTTGGAAAACGAAGTTTGCTTAAAGAAAGATTTGAAGTGTTACATTTCGGACTGGCACGTTTTGGCAGACGTCATAGTACGAGAGACGACATCGAAGAAGAAACTGGATGCATGTTGCCGACTAGTTTTAAGCAACGCGCTTTCACCAGTCACGTGGCACACGTTTCTTCACATGGCGAGCTCACTTTTGGAGACCAGTGGCGCCATCTCTGATTTGGCCACCTAACTATTTTTTATTTTTCGTACCGCAACTATATTGTACCGCAACTATAATTAAATACAATAAACTACCCAATTTCAAAATAAACCCCGTTTTTAAATTTTCCTTTTTATATTTTTTTGTTATTTTAAGCATTCCACGTTACACCCCATACTGGCATTAATTTATGCAAGCTCCTATGGCGAGAATTTTGAGTATTAGGCTCTCTAGAAACAACTGGCTGTTTTTCCCTTAGCTCTAATTCTTTTTTCTTTTTTCTTTTTTTCTCTAACTCATTTTCTTGTTGTTTTAATTGAAACTGAGTGTCAAGTTCCATCCGCCAAGAGTCTTGCTGGCTTTTGGCTATTTCAGCTTCATGAGCGAGTTTCTGATGAGCTATTTTGGCTAACTCGGCTTCATGACGCTGAATATCTACTAATTGGGCTAACCTAGCCTTTTCATTTTCAGCCTCGAGAAGTTTAAGATGCTGCAATTCTCTAGCTTCATTCCTATCCCTCTCTTTTTGTTGTTTGGCTTCCCTTAATGGCATAGCCAGTCATTTAAATCATCTACAGTAAAAATACCTTTGTCAATACCATTCTGGATTTTGGTTATAGTTGTGGATTTTGGATTTTACACTACTCTTAGCTATTCCGGTGTCAACACAGAATTTTTGTAACTCTTTTACTGTATAGGGTTCACAAATGGTTTGTGCATCCATTTTTACCAACTGTTTTAATGCTGGGGAAAAAAAAGCAACGCTTGCGGGAGCTTCAGTTGGAAAAGTATGTTTACTAAACTGTAAACATAAAGTTTAAACTTAAAATAAAGTTGCAGTTATTCACTAATTAAAATAAATTTAATCTAGTTAGGCTAACACAGGCCTACAACAGTTATTTGCTATTTAAACTGATTTTTAAACTAGCTAGGCTAACACAGGCCTACAAACAGTTATTCGCTATTTAAACTGAAATTTAAACTAGCCAGGCTAACACAGGCCTACAAATTTCTTTTTTTCGTATAAAAAAAAAAATCTTTTTAAACGACCGGTATAACTATTTAAACCGAGTGGAAAATTTACCTTTTTCCCCCAAAGTTTCCAGAAATAAATTTAAGTCACAATCCCCTGTCAAGGCAAATATCCCTGTTTAAAACTTTAACCCTGGTCTAGCAAGTGTTGTTTTTTTCACACAATTTTAAACCATAAAATCACTAAACTTCAGCTGGTTAACCTTAAAGCATATAAAAACAATTTTCACCTGAACGACTGCACTTACAATTTACCCCTGCTTTGGCTTTTTGCTGTTGTTCTCTTGCTTCTTGCTTGAGTACGACTTGATTTCCATCAAACTTGATGATTTGAATAAAGTTTTGAGTCTGTGGTGTCCCTGTTGACTGCTCACTGGAAACAAACACTTTTTCCGTTTCAGCCAGCAAACCTCTGCAGAACTAACTGAAACAGTGGCTTTTCAATCCAACCAGCAAACCTCTGCTGAACTGACTGGATTACTGGATTTTCATTCCAGCCAACAGACCTCTGTTAAGCTGACTGGAGTAGTGGAAAAACAAGCGAGCGCACAAAGTGACAAATAAATTGCTCACAAAGTGGCCGTTGCTGTGCTGATGAAGTCGGCTGCTCTCATAGCTGAATTCCGGCTGTGTCGGCCTACTGTAGTCGACGTCTAAGCCTGCTTGGGTCGTCTAAACATCGGAAGGTGATTTAAAGCTTCCCTCGGTTTCGTCGGCTTGGCACATCAGCTCCTCGGGTCGTACGATCCTTGGCGCTGCTGGGCTCGGTTGCTGACCATGGCTTTTGGGGGCTTGCTTCTATCGGCAATCGATGGCTGTGGGTTTGAGCCTCACTGTCATCTACAACAATCCCTGGTAACGCATGGCTGGAATCCCGACAACTGGAATCCTGGCGTTGTCTTGACGAAGGAAGTGGGAAGAATTTGGGTTCTTTACCGAATCCCACGGCTGCGACTCAGTTTATTACGAAGCCTAAAGTCCCTAGAGGGGGCCGTAACATTTTTCCTAACTGGCAGTATTCTCCTTCCTCTCGATGATCCTGGTAGAACTGCCACCACTCATTCGCGAATGAGACCTAACCTTAACTCTGTTATGATTTAAACGTGCTTAATTAATTCATGCAGAAGTCAGAATAAAAGAAGTCGATTTCAAACATATGCACATTTATTTATGGCAGATATCACAACAAGTTACAGGTTAACTATTTAACGTTGAAGGTAAACAACTTTCGGTTGGGTGTACAACTTACGGATGGAATCAGTTAAAAATAGTTTAATTCAATTTTCAGGCATTTTGCGATGAAACAAGTTAAGTTATGATTTTGAACAAAATCAAAAAAAAAACATTATATTAATTCTTCTTCCCTTTACGATTTTGGGTTGTGAAGAAAATTAATACATTATCAAGGATTTTAGGAACCCGCGCACCTCACACTGGCTTGTCCTCATTCATTGCGTAGGCTAAGAAATGTTGGGCTTAAGAGCTAGGACTAAATGTTATTAATCTTCTTGGGGTCTAAATCATTATAGGATCCCTTTCCCCTAAGATCTTATTAGCTAAAGTATCTTTAGACTACATTTTAGTTTAAGTACTTTACAAAGCTAAAGCTTACCAAGTCATGGTACTACCGCGACTTCTTCATCTTCAGCTTATCCGCTACTCGGCTTAGCGCGTGCCTACTCTAGGAAAGGCATAGCGTCCCGCCGATCTGTAGTGGTTTTGGGACCAAGATTACAAACGTCCGTTTCCTTAAATACAGAAATACAGGGCCTTCATGCGGACGAACAGGAGAGCTCAAGACTTCTCATTTGTTGTAAACCTAACTCAATTTCATAAACTGCATTTCAATTCGACGATTGCCTTGAGGCGTTTGCGCCTAAGGCGATTATTGGGTGGCTACAAGTTGCAGTCCTAAATTTCCAGCGATCGGCAACTTGACTTCCGGAAAAAAAAAGTGTCGTTCAAACGCCCGCGCTTTCTTCAAGACTGAGAAAAGAGCATCCAAGCACGCGAGCACCCCATTGGCCGAACTCGTGCCCTGTGATTGGCCAAAATCGGCTCTCCTGGATCTGATTCCGGTTTGACGATCCTAGGGTCAGCAATACTAATTTCATTTGAAATGCACTGACAATAATTTATTTTTATTTTTATTTTAAAAATAATATTGCTATGCAATACTACGAGTTAATTGCTGTAGGACTAAAGCTCGATGAATGAAAAATTCCAACTCTAAATGAGTTGACACGCAAATCTAAAATTTGCCATTGGCACTAGCTAACAGCTGTTACTAGCATACGAGTGCGATCGCTCTTGCCATTACGTTACGTGAGCCGTGTCAAATAACGAAGCACTAAACTATAAGTTTAACCTAGATTTAATGCACGGCGGTGACGTCATGCCAACACATTCCCATGCTAATAGTGTAGCCGTTATATACGGTTAATCTGAAAACCCACACACGTGACCATGGGTTAATTTTGATAACCCACACTTTTTTGGATAATCTAACACTTTTTTGGATAATATAACACTTTTTCCGCGCTCCACACAACCACTGTTCTACCACGTGACATACTTTGCAAAACTCCCGTACACAACACAAATTCAACCAACATAAATAAGCACATTTGCAACCTGCGACATTTTTCGTACTAACCTCGCGTAGGCTACTATGCTAGAACCCCACCCATGTAAGAATGGCCCAATCGCCAACCTTTCGTTCCGACAGTACTAAAACTAGGCTACCGACACTTGTAAACACACCTAAATACACCTAAAAACATACGATACTCAAGCGAACAGCACATTTGTAACCTGGCGACATTTTCCGCACTAGCACGAAAAAGAAAAAACCCTGCGTACGATGCTAGCCCCCTCCCCACCCCCATCCATGAATGAATAGCCGAATCCGACAACCTTTCGTTCCGACGGTACGAAAACTAGCCTACTGACACCTTCTAAAACACACCTAAAAACCTACGAGACTCAAACGAATAACGCATTTTATACGCTATATCTTATTTAAACTAATAAAGAAGAAAAAATACGGTTTTACCTTAAACACAAACGTCGGTGACTGGGACTGGATATAGAGACGTCCTCGCATACGTGAGAATTTTGCAGACAGGAAGTTTAAACCGGAAGTTTGAGTTCAGAAATTGACGTCATGTTTCACAAATAAAATTTTCAAATAAATTTTTTTTTAATCTCAAATAACTAGATGTTGGCTTGACGTCACACCTTAGCATTAAAATACATATCCATGAGCCGTTGTCGATTTATCGGTTATAGTTGCTCTTGAGCTCGAACGGCTACTCCACTATCTCGGGGCTAGAGGGAGACATTCGGGGGCTTCGCCCACTCGTGACTCCCTCCACCCCCTCGATAGTGGACTAGCCGTTTCTCGCTCGCTCGCAATTATAACCGTTAAATCGACAACGGCTCACGGATATCGACTACTAAAATACCAATTTATATTTTAAACTAACTAGAATTTTATTTAATGCCCAAACTATAAGTTTTCGAGATTGGTTCCAACCGCATTTGTACTTACAGTTTTCTGGCTCCAAGCTGAAATACATTTCTATGGTCACAAGTGCAATTCGTAAAAACGGCCGACACAAGGTCGATCTTCTTTTCAAATGACAATATTTAACAATATTTACATTTTTCTCGAGTGGAAGGTTACATGTCAACAACAGAGGTTACATATTTGTATCCAAACGAATCCGACAAATACCTTAATAAACATTAAGTAAATTCGAAGGGTTTTTCAGAAAATCACGTCTCATGGTTTGTAAAAGCCGGATGCAAATTTTACGAAAAAAAGGATCCACGTAACTTTTCTTGGCATGCATTTTAACAAGTGGGATCCAAGTTAAATTAACACAAAATAAATAAATGGTATTTCTATTGATTTTAATAAACCAGCAGCCACAACGGACTACTGAACTGAGTAGCCTACCCATATTTCTGCCAATACGACATACAAGGAAGATCGTAGTTCCTGGAGAAATTGTAGCTAAACAGAAGAACATTTAAAAACAGGCTAATCTGTTACAGGCAAGTAACGAACCTGAATTTAGGAAATAACCAAAGCCTTCCCACACCACGAGGGGGGGGGGGGCTTTGCTTGAGTGATAAATTACGATCTTCTTTACAATGGTATTTGAAATTTCCACTTGGATTTATTCTTTGATTTTCTGAAACTTAAGAAAAAAAGAAACAATAATTCGTAAAGAGGTTATGTACAAAATATTTAATTATATTTTCCGACCTTCAAAAAACTTTAACAGCCAGATGCGTTCAGGGTCATGTCAAACATTCGCTAGTTACAGAGGTTTCCAATCTAAACTTTCTTTTTCCACTTGCTTTTGTACACTGTCTACTCTGCACAAAAATTCAACCACTAAAGTTATCACCAAAGTAAATTACTTAGTTTTGCCCGTTTATTCAGATTAACAACATAAAAATAGTGAAACGAGCTAAAAGGGAAACCAGTTTCAGGAAGGAAAAATATGTAATCGCTACCCAAAAACTCGCAGGAAAACAATTTTTTTTTGGAGGAAAAGAAAAATATACCAGTTTTCTGTTGGTAGAATATTTCTACCAATGTGCTCCCTACCACTAGATGGCAGGCAATAAGCATTTTTACTTAACATTTAGGGAACAGTCACGTGTTTGTCAAAGCATTGGGAGGAGGGTACTGGAAGTTTGTAGTGGAAATGTTTTAGCCCCCCCCTCCCCATAAATCGCACAAAATAAAACTTTGAAGAGCTTTACTTTTTCTAGTAGCCTCCCTTCCCCCACCCCCAAGAAAAAAGGAAATTGGGATGACAACGCGTATAGGACCAATTATTATTATATTCCGTTTCTATGCATTAAATCATGGTAGCATGACGTCTGGTAATAATTTTTTTAGTCCTGAAAAGGCGTAGGCAATTGCAAACAATAAAACAGGACAAACAACAGGATTAAAATACGAACTTCCACTCATTAGACGGAGGTTACCACTGCTACAAAAATAGCGCATATAATCGAAAGGAACACCGGACGGAAATTATTTAAAGATGTTGGGATTTTTGGTAGGGAAGGAGAAACACGGGTAAAAAAGTGTTCTTTTGTAAAAGTAAAAGTTCTTTGTTATTTAGCATCCTTTATGCTTTATTTCTTTATTGAAAATTGTTAAAACGCGATCGCTCTGCTCATCAACAAACGCAGCGGACGGTCGTTATACACCAGAGCTATGCAGCCAAGCCGAACTATGAACAAGCGACACTGTTCTCATTTGCCGCGAGATTTCTTCCTTTTTACTAGTAATAAAGCATATTTCGTGGGATAAAGAATAGCTGAAGTTCTAGGCTAGTATTTCTAGTTGAATTTCATTCTCCGTGGATTTTTTTTATCTGCTATAATTTCGTCGGTATTCGTTCTCAAATGCTGAACTGCAGTGTTCTTCCAACTCATTCACATTGTAAATCGCTAGCATTCTCGGCCCACGTTTACTACAGCGCCATCTGAAAACTCCCGTGGCGTAAGTAAATTTTCAGAAGCGCGCAGAGTGGAAGTTACCAGACTCTTACCGAAGGTAATAGGATCGACAGTCCCTGATTAGGTTTATTTGAAGGGTGGTAATGTCTTCTTTGAATCAAGGGTAATGAAAAGGGTCTACCACTATTAGGGACCGAGCCACACCCGTTTTACTAGTGGCTGGTATCACAATTACCGTTCAATTTTTCACTCATTTTCAACTTTAAACTGCTGTTGTGACGGTTGTAATTTAGATGAATGACTCCTATGAGGTTTATTCGAAACATTGGAATATCTTCTTTGATTCAAGGGCAAATAAAAGGGTGTACTACTATTAGGGACCATGCCACGTCTGTTTTACTAGGGGCTGGGATCACAATTACAGTTCAATTTTTTGCTCATTTTTAACTTTAAACTGCTCTTGTGACGGTTATAATATAGATGAATAACTCCAATTAGGTTTATTCGAAAGATGGAAATATCTTCTTTGAATCAAGGGCAATGAAAAGAGTCTATCACTATTAGGGACCTTGCCACGCCCGTTTTACTAGGGGCCGGCTATCACAGTTACCGTTGAATTGTTCACTCATTTTCAAATTTAAACTGCTCTTGTGGCATTTATAATTTAGATGAACGGCTTCAATTAGGTTTATTCGAAAGGTTGGAAAATCTTCTTTGAATCAATGGCAATTAAAAGGGTCTACCACAATTGGGGATTGAGCCACGCCCGTTTTACTAGGGACTGTTCATTACTGTTCATTTACCGTTCATTTTTTCGCTTATTTTCATCTTTAATCGGTTCTTGTGGCGTTTATAATTTAGATAAAGGACTCCAATTAGGTTTATTCGGTTTATTGGGTGGAATGTCTTCTTTGAATCAAGGGTAATGAAAAGGGTCTACCACTATTAGGGACCGAGCCACACCCATTTTACTAGGGGCTGGTATCACAATTATTACCATTCAATTTTCCGCTCATTTTCAAATTTAAACTGCTCTTGTGACGGTTATAATTTAGATGAATGACTCCAATTGGGTTTATTCGTAAAGTGGGAATGTTACCAATATTAGGGAACAAGCCATGCCCATTTTACTAAGGGCTGGTCTCACAGTTACCGTTCAATTTTTTTGCTCATTTTCAACCTTTGAATGGTATTAAATACAGAAAGCCAAAGGCTCAACAAGATTTAAATAAATACATATACAGACCTATTTACGTCACCTTTTGGACTTATATGTCAGACTGCCTGAGTGGGGAATCGAACCACGACCTTTGTAACTAAAGGCCGAGGTCCTACCGCTGAGCCATACTGACACGCTGCCTATGGAGGCTGTCTATGGACGTTTCCTTTTGGGCCTGTCAGTATGGCTCAGTGGTAGTACGTCGGCCTTTGGTTTCAAAGGTCACAGGCTCAGTTCCTCGCTCAGACATTCTTGACATAAGCCCAAAAGGCAACATAAATGCAAACCTATTTATGTAAACCCCTATTTATGTTGCCTTAGGACTTGTACGTTAGTCTGCCTGAGCAGGGGAAATCGAACCCACGACCTTTGAAACCAAAGGCAGACGTCCTATCGCTGAGCCATAGTGACACGGCCAAAAAGAAACGCTGCCTATGGACGTTTCCTTTTGGCCTTGTCAGCATGGCTCAATGGTGGGACTTCGGCCTTTGGTTTCAAAAGTCGTGGGTTCAATTTTCCCCTCAAGCATTCTTGACCATGGCTATGGACGTTTCCTTTTGGCCATGTCAGTATGGCTCAGCGGTAGGGCCTCGTCTTTGGATTCAAAGGTCGCGAGTTCGATTCCTCGCTCTGGCAGTCTAACATATAGGTCCAAAATGCAACGTAAATAGGTTTGCATCTGTCTTTATTTTGAATGGTAACTGTGATACCAGCCCCTAGTAAAACAGGTGTGGTTTGGTCCCTAATAGTGGTAGACCTTTTTCATTGCCCTTGATTCAGAGAAGAGAGTCCCACCTTTCTAATGACTCAGGTTGGAGTCATCCACCTGAATTATAAACGACGCAACAGCAGTTGAAAGTTTAAGTTGTTTTTTTCAATAGCCGTGATATGTGGAAAAAAGGTGTGGGACCTACATTGTAGATTACATTATTGTAAACACCTTATATCCAAACCATTTTTGTGTAACACTAAAGGTTCTTGCGTAATAGGCCAAAGTGACTAAAACTGAGTAAACATTGGGCTCCATTCTGGTCGCCATCTTTAATGCTTAAGGTTTTCAGCCTGACACCCTTCGGAATCTTAAAGCGCACATCCTTTTGAGTAGGTTCCAGAAACGAACTGTCCTCAAAATGCAAGGTATGTTAATATTCTCTTCGTATTTCCATATTTGTATTAAATGCATTTTTTAACTATAGCATGCAAATTAACCCTATTTTTCCAGGAAACCGGCAGCAGGTAGCGTGGATAACAATTTTTTTTCGAATTCAGCAAGCTTTTTCCAGTCAGGAAAAACCATAAAACCTTTTTTTTGCAGTTTGTGGTGGGTTAAACCCCTTTTTAGCCTGTATTTACTGGCCTAAATACCGGATCGAAAATTAAGAATTTGTTGCAAATTGTGTTGTGAGTTTTCTTGCCAGTCAGAGGGTACTATCATAAACTGCTGCTGCAACTCACAAATTAATTTTTGAAGACCTATTGTATTTAAGGCTAGGCTTCGCCTTTCTTTTTCTATTCAAATTTTTTTTCAATTTTGTTTTGGAGCGGGGGGGCCCTTTCCCCTTTTGGCGCCCGGGGTGGCCGCCCCCGTCGCCTCCTCTTGCTCCGGCACTGTTGGTAAGGCCGAAGAAGTCGCGTAGGTACCATGAATTGGTAAGCCTTATATTAGTAAAGTATTTAAACTAAGATGTAGTCTAAAGATACTTTAGCTAATAAGATCTTCGGTTGTAGTCACTAGGGAAGGGATCCTAAACTCCAAAGAGTATTCAAAGGGATTAGTCCTAGCTCTTAAGCCCAACATTTATTAGCCTATGCAATGATTGAGTACAAGCTAGTTTCAGGGTCCACGGGTTATTTAAAACTTTGATATAATTTGTTAAATTTACTTCCTGGCCCCAAATTTTAAAGGGAAGAAGAATTAATGGAATATTTTTTTGATTGTGTTTAAAATCCTAACTATTTTCATCACAAAATGCCTGAAAATTTTGAATACCGATAAATGGTCGTCTCAGTAGTTTTATTTTGGTTAAAGTTCATAACAAATACTCACTGTTCAATAACGCTGAACCAAAAGTCCAAAGGTTTTCACCTCAAATCCTTTTCAACAACCTGGTTCTCTCCTTCAGACATTAAGCCACTAGCACGCACACTCACATCCTTCCAAACCCTTACTCCTTCCAAACCCAACGATCTTCCAAAATTCAAAACTCCCTTCTCATCACATCCCATCATAGTAGGTCTTGATTCAGCATTTCAGGCTGGTGTTGGCGCTGTTTATAGCCAGTGATTCTTATTTATTGCGGTGAGGGAAGGAATTTCTTCCAGCTTGCTTCTATTCTAGTTTTGAATTGGGGTGTCACCATGTTATTAATAATTTTACATGCTGGTTCTTGAGTGTTCAGTAGTTTTGTGGATGTAAAGGTAGTATGCCAAAAATTAGGGATGTGTGAGCAGAAAATTTTAATTCGAGCCGAGCCGAGTTTGCTACAGAAGACTCGAGTAGCGAACCGAGTTCGAGTATTTGATGGAAATAGTTTGTCTGCAAGTTTCCCTTTAATTTGTTAAGATGATAGGAACAAAGATGGTGCTTAGTTGACTGGTGGGTCATGGTTTTTCAGCTTTAAGGATATAAATTGAAAATGGTTTCAGTTATGACTTTTAATCTGCACCACTGGAAATTTCTCATCAAGACGATCGATTTGGTATATTGGAATGTCAAAATCGGTCTAAAACTGACGAAGTTATCACAATTTCACCGGATTCCAGTTTTTCGAGTATGGCCGCGAGCAGCAAACCGAGTTCGAGTACAAGTTTCATACTCGGTTCGGCTAAAATTTGTCGAGTATCGCACATCCCTACCAAAAATGCGATTGGATAGGCTACCCGCTCCAAAAATCAAAAACTTGGGAACTCTACTCTTTTTTTTCGTAGCGCTACTGAGCGCTGAAAAGCATCATCACTCAAACTATCATATCTCCACGAAAATGGACTTAAATAAATACAGTTTCTTCGTCTTAACCTCTTGCCTACCAGCGCGTACGCATGTACGTCATACATTGTCAATGGCGTGCTACCAGGGCGTACGCATGTATGTCGTGCTGCCCCATCCTACAACAATGAGTGTTCTTTTGTCTGGTATCGTGCCAATCGCTTGTTTGTTTTCGGCCAGTATCATCGTATTATTGGCCTGAACCGTGTTGACGTCATAAACAGTTATCCAATCGAATTTCACAATACATACGACGGCGTTTTTGGTGGATAAATTACTGACGTTTAGGTTCAACAATGGCGCCGCTAAACTGCAGGATACGATAGCAGTTGAGTGAGCCGTGTAGTTGCGGGTTTTTCAATATTTTGTGTATATTATTGTGAGAAATGTGCTCAAAAGTGATAAATAGAGTGCTCCAGAGTTCAATTTCAACGTCAACGAAAGTCCAGCAGAGGTATACACAGTGCAAGGTAAGAAAAACGCTTCGTATTTACTTTGCATTACGATCATTTTCCGCCCGGCCGACCGGCCATTCATGCCGTGAGGATCGCGCCGGCCTTCCGTGAGGTGCTCCTTTCGGCTCCTTTCTACTCATTAGGCCTAACAAATACGGGTTGTCCGTCGGTCAAAACCAAGTCGATTTAGAGTTGTTTTGACACATTTTTTAGTTTACTGTGCGACTTGTAAAGAAAGGAAAGACCGTGTTAGCTATTTAAATTGTTGATTTTTTTTAACAAAAATGTTTGTTGTGTGGCGTTCACATTCGCGTGCAGACGACGTCAACAAACATTAGGCTACGCACATAATGTGTTTGCGATGCATAAAAAACCCTTACGGCAGTATTTTTTTTTTAAATCATCTGTGCGATGTCCACTTTTTATATCTACGTATCTACGTGCATCCCACACCCTTCCGCCCAGCAAATTAAGTAGCAAAATATTATTTGTTATGGGAAAAAAAACTTGTTGAACGCACAAGTTGCGGTAAAAAAAACTGAGGACTGGGACGAATTTATTTTCAATTCACCAAACTTCTGGAAAACTGTTCAATTTGCGAATTTATTTGGTAAAGAAATATTTCACTTGCATATAAAAAATTACAAATTTCCATTTTGACCCAAATTTACGGAATGGGGACCAAAATGGTTTGTTTGCATGGTCTATTTTGCACCTTTTTAACCTGTCGATAGAAAATTGTTTTCAGAACGCAAATAAAAGGCTGCAGTGAATAATATATAATAAAGAAAATTTATCATTTATTATTTATTTGTACTGCGTGTATTTGTTATTATTGGACTAGTTTAACTTATTTATAATAGTAATTCCTACTATAATACCATTATTTTCATGGAGTCCAATAATTATTAGTACTGTAAGGATATTCCTGGGCCCTTATAATACAAGCGCATTGTTGTAAGGATGCTCACTGTTTGCTTATAATTACAATTATTTGATAATATGTTAATGAAAATATATTTTTTCATTAATTTGAAACTAATTCGCGAAATCATAAAAGCTAAAAATCCAATAGCAGGGAAGTAATCTAGTGCAATGCAGGGAAGCAAAAGACATGCTGGTAGCTGCAAGGAGTAAGGCTGAGAGAGCCTGGTCGTCAAGAGGTTAATAGCCAGAACTCTAGCTACAATCCTGTGCAAACAGACGTCAAAAATACATCTCCAATAACTTTCTACGTCACGAAGCAAACCCTCATAAACTAGCCATCACCGCACGCAACTCTCAAGTCACCATTTTCGAATTTTCAATGTATTATTTACTTCGTTAAAAACCTTTCGGCATTAGTGTGTTTAGGGTGCACAAATCAAGCATCTAAATTGCTATGCTTGTGTTTATATGCATGTACATTTCGCCTTCCAACTTAGTGTTACGAAAATTGTATTCCGTGTTGTTGAGGCTTTAGGCCTATGCATTGACGATGTGTAACTAAAGGATCCAACTACCAAGGAAAAGGCTTCTTTTAAATTTTAAACTTGTCCCTAAGTAATCGTTGTATATTAGTACTTGCTAATTATTTTTATTTTAGTTACTTTTGAAAACGCTACATGGCTCAGATATCCCCCCCCCACCTTCAATAGTTGTGATGCATAACATCGCAGTTTACAAAAAACTTGTCTAAGTTTGGCATCCATGAAATGATCCTGACAGTGACTTTTAATCCAGCTACTATTCAAAACCATCCTTCTATTAATATTGTATATATTCAGTCTGAAACAATCAGTCCTAAGTCATACTCAGTAATCTGTTCGTCTAACTGTTCTAGTACAATTTCAAAATAGCATGTGGGAGACTAGACCCCAAACGGATCCCACATACTTTTTTTTAGCCACTCAGAACACAGCTCCTTCAGCCAATCCTGAGCATCCAGCCTTTGTGATCCACTCCAAAGCTCCTCATGCTCACTGCACACGGCTTGGCTTGACCCCCAACAAACACAAGTCTACCAGAAAAAGGCAGACTTGTCAAACGGCCTGAGACAAGTCGCAAAGCCTTCGGTTCGGTCCGCGCTTTCGCTGGCCATAAATACTCCTGCTCCCGACAGTCCCACAGCTTAGCTCAACTGACTTCACCTGGTCAATACGCCGGTCAGGGGATCTGTTATGGTAATCAGTGCATAAATGAATAAATTATTATATTAATTATAATATTAATTGAGTTACTAATAAAGTCATATTTATGGCAGTTAATAATTACTGACATTTAAAGCATATGGAATGATTTAATAGATGGAAATAATTATTGGCATATATATAGCATAAATGAAAACGTGGAGTGAAAGAAAGTATTGCAATTCTTAAATAAGGAAGCTTTGAAAGCATTCAGATAAATGGTTGACACATTCTAAATTATCAGAAGTATTGACATATAAGGGAAATTCATAAGAAGCAGCAGTTTAGCTTGAGTTTGCAGTATCGGCATTCAGTCAGTCAAATTACTAGAACGAACAATTATCTTGCCTAAAAGAGAAGAGTTCTAGAGAACTCAAGACATATTTGGGTGGTTGTATTTCGAAACATGAATTTGGGGAATGAGAGCAGAGCAAAAGACACGAAAAGAGACTAGCCTATCGTGCTCTTGTGCGGCATCTTCGAGCGAGTAAGGTTCTCCTTCCGTTGGTCTGATCAGCTGTGTTCAAGGTTGTTGGGTGGCGAGCGACTTGGCTTCTCTGCAAGATGCGAGCCGGACTTGTAGCAGAGGAGTATAATCGAAGTGTTATTGATTGCTTATTATTAAGCAAGCAGGAATCAGAGTGATTATTAATTAATAGAATCGAAATTGTTTAAATACAGTTTGGCCATTATTTTAACTAACGTAGGTGTCAAGTGAATTGAGGTTAGAGTGAGGGAACTCTAGGTTTAGGTGTCAACCTTTATCGGTGTTTAAATTAAGATACTCAACAAGTAGTTGGTTGTATGATTAAGTGCAGACCTTTTAACTATTTGTTGTAGTGGTTTATTCTAAACAGTAAAGAAGGAGGTCAGCAGTCTATGGTAGTTGTGTGATTTACTATACATCTATTGACACAGTGTAACAAATAACATCCTGACATATTATGGCTTATATTGCAGTATTGCTGGAATATAAAACCATAACAGTGGTGCAGAAGTAAGCCACACCTAACAAGAAAAAGTTTAGGAATTTTCGAGTAGTATTGATTTATTAGCCTAGGCTATAGAAAGAATTTTTGGCGAGTAGAAATTTAAACTGTTGGTGATTTATTGAGACTGATAGTGGATTTTGTGCGGATTTTAGTAGCTTTTGATGGTTATTTTTTTAAGAGGAAGTTGCGAGTGTTGGTTCCTGGTTGCAGCTGATTGGTTGTGTTGATTTGAAATTGATTAGTGCTGAATTGTGTTGAATTGATTGTTGGCATTTGGCAAATGTTGGGGAATGTTGCGTATTAATTGGGAAATTGACTTACTGTTGGATTGAAAGTGGATTGCCGGTTGGAAAATTTGTGCCATATATTGATAAGAGTGTGCGCGGTTGATGATTTTTTTTGGAGGGAAAGTGCAGTGTTGTGTTGAAATAATTGGTGTGTTAATTGATCGTTGATTGGGAGTTAAATTGGTTTGTTTGTTTGTTTTTTAATTAAATTTTTGGGGCACTAACAGTACATTTTGGATCTTTCATTATGCCTAGAGCAAGAGGTAGAACAACTCAAAGTGCGGTTAAACACTCATCAAGAGGGAGATTAATTACAAAACCTTTAAATAGGGCAGATTTTGTCGATTTAAGCCAGATTTCGACCAGCACGCCAAAGAACTCACGTATAAGGGTTCCGATAATTGAATCAGATTCGGATAGTGGGGACAACACTGATCGGAAACGTGACGACATGCCACCTCCGGCTTGGGCTAGGTTGCGGTCACGTTTGCCGGTTCGTAGGAAAACGGGCAACAATGCTGGTAGAGGTAGGCGCACAACTAGGGCGCCAGTCGATCCAGAGGGTTGGTTTCCTGGTGGTGGTGGATTGTTCAATGCTCCACCTGCGATCGACTCAAATCGTATGCAGGGGATTATGGATGAAAATATTTTGGGTAGGGTTTTAGCTCAAACCTTGACGCAAACATTGCCACAAGCAATGTGGGCGGTGTTGCAAGTGAGCGGGGATCAACATGGGGAATGATTCTCATGCGGAGTTAATGGAGAAGGTGACAGATGTAATTGGGAGATTGGGTGAGAATAAAACTCCTGAAAATAATAGAATTCGGGATGCCAAAAAGGCGATCGCTTTCGAGGCGAACGGGGATGATAAGTTAGATGTTTTCACATTTGCATTGATGGTAGAAAATTTGAAAACTCTTGATCCTTCTTTAAAGGATTCAGAACTTGTATCGGTAGCATGTAGCAAGTGTACAGGGAATGCGGCTAAATTTTTGGCTGCAAACCCACAAATTGCTGGTGCCAGGGATTGGGAAAATTTCAAGGAAATTTTAATTGATCGTTTTGGAAGCACAGGGCAAAGCATTACAAAAATTAAATTTTATGCCACGGCGATGGAGGAGGGGGAGTCAATAGAGCATTTTCGGAAAGATTGGAAGGAATGGCAGCAGCAATTTGGCGGGTGAAGCCAGGGGATAATAAAAAGGAAAGGAGGCGCAAATTAGAGTGCAAGGATGAAGGATTGCGTGATGCTTTTCATCACGCCATGCCACGAGAAATTGAGGGCCACATTACGTCTCAGGAACCTGAAACGTTTCGAGAAATGTATAATGTAGCGATTAGGAAACGCTCAGTTAGGAAGGGTTTAATAGGGGGAAAAGTGAAGGGAAAGAGGTTAAAGGCGCAGGGGGAAATGTAGCATCCAAGCCAGCTGACTTGGGATCGAATAACTTGGCCATTGGCACCTTGGTAGATAAAATAGAAAAGTTAGAAAATAATGTTAACAGGCTCTCTTCAGGGAAAGCGGAGGTAAATGAAGTTAGGGTAAATGCAGTTCGTCCGAATCAAGGGGACGGTCGTTCTTGCTACAAATGTTTGGGACTCGGGCATTTAAGAAGGGATTGCCGTACGAAACCGAAAAATATTGCTGCAACTCGACAAAGAAATCTGGCAAGAAATGGTAATGGGGTCAGTCGTCGGGTCAAAGTGGCCACAATTTTAGAGGTAACAGAGGTGGCTACAGGGGTAGAGGTAATTTTAGAGGTGGACGTGGAAATAAATCTAGCGGAAATTACGGTAATGATGGTTACAGGGACAATTCGCATTTTAACGGCGGATTAAACAAAGTTATGGGAACAACAATAATGGTGGTGGCAATACTGGTGGTGGCCAGAGGCAAAATGAAAATACTAATAATGGCAACCAACAGTATCGCAACCAGCAGCAACAACAGAACTCTGGGCAAAATCACAACAGCGGGTTTCAGAAAAATCAGGTATCGGCAGTGCAGTTAAATGACAATAATGGGGAAAATTATCAGGGAGATGATCAGTCAAAAAATGGGTTGATAGCCTAGATGGCAGGAATCTAGGGCTACAGGGCATGCAGCAACAAAGTTGGGTCATTCCAATGACGTAAATGTGAGTGCTGTTCATGCCACAATTCCTGCCAAATCCTCAATCAGTGGGAAGAAGGTAAACTCGATTGGATTAAATTATGTGCGAGTATTTTCATGTGCACGGGCGGATGCATTATTCACAAAATTGTATTCGGATGTCGATTGGCATCAACAAAAGCTATCTCTGCCAGATAGAACGCTAGCACTACCACGGTTGGCTTCTTATTTTGGTAAAATACCGTCGAGATATGTTGCAGCTTCTTTGGAAAATAATTTGGGATTACCAAGTGAATTCACTGCAGCATTGAATACAGTTAACGAAAAGTATAGCCTAAGCTGTGATTCGGTAGTTGTAACTTTATTTGAGGACAGAATTGACTCGACTGTTTTTTAAACGGAATTAAACAGCATCGATACGAATAAACCGGTTGTTTTGGCACTTTTAGGCAAAAAGCGTACGGTGCAGTTTAAACATATGAACGAGTCATTTTTCAAAACTGAAGTAGAAATTGAAACAGGTATATCAGTTGGTCTTTTGGCATTAACACAGAGGAACTGGAAAATTAGGATTCCAACCATTGAAGGTGTAGACGATCCAACAATTTGTTTAACTTTTTGGGACAGTAAGTGCGAAGGGAGACCTAATGTACCCCTAGTCAAAAATAAATCGATAAACGAGGATGGCGATCTGCTCGCGAGCGCTCAGGCGAAACCTGGCTCGCGATGGTACTGCGAGCGGAATCTAGTGGTAGAAATTGCACCTAGAGACGAAAATGAACTCTTTACTGACCTTGAGAGTGGAGTGGAGTACGTCACGATCTCTGATGAAAGTGTTTCGGTTCTTAGCACACAAGCACAACAAAAAGTTCCGTTTGCTAGGCCACATTAAGTGTTTGAAATTGGAAATAAACCTCGAACGTCACTTTTAGATACGGGTTCGTCACTAACACTGATTTATGATTCGGTGGCGAAGGAATTGATGGCAGACAGTAGTGTTAATTGGCAGTTAATTACAATGGAATCCCTTGTTAAATTAATTGGGGTGGACCAAAAGAAGGTGAGAACGGGACAGAAAATTGTAACTAATATTTCATAGTGTAACTTTTCTGTGGAGCAAGAATTTATTATAGTGCCGGATGGAACTTTTGGGGACATTCCAGTCTTAATTGAGTTTGATTCATGTCAAATAAGGACATAGCAGTTTCTTTAAATTGTGCCGATAATCTTTTAAAGATAGGTGCTCTGGAATTCCAGCTAGCATCAACAACAGAAGAAGCGTGGCGTAATTACAATCAAAATAAGGAAATTATGTTGCTACTATAAATGTAGAATCTGATGAAGATTCGGAGGAAAATCCTCGTTCTACATGGAATTGCACTCCGCGGCATGAATATGTAGATGTAGAAGTGTCATTATTAAGGAACGAAATCATTCCGACGGATGCGGAAACCCACCTACCTGGAATTTTGCATTTTCTGTTTTCGGAATTACAGAGCGGAGTATTTGCACCAAACACTATGGATATTCCAGTTTGTATTGCACATGGGCTGGTTAATACTAGTCCTACCGAGATTTTGCCGATTATGTGCATCAATCTGAGTGGAGCAGACGTAGAATTAAAAGCGGGGACAGTCCTTGGTCATTACACGACCGCAATCGTTGATTACGAGGAGGATTCGCCACATGCTGGCTTGACTAACGCGACTTCTGTAGATTCAAGGCCTGTCGAGGTATCTGCAGCGGACGCACAACCAGCACGGGGAGGGAGCGCTGCTGAGGGGTTAGGTGCACCCCCAGAAAAAGTAGGGCCCTCCAAAACTATGGAAGAGCTTGAGGAAGACTGGACAAAATTAAGCATAAATTTACGTTCCCAGATTTAACTGAGGAGCAAAGGGTGGAGTTTTTAGATATGTTAAAGACCCACCAAGCAACATTTGCAACCCACGAATTTGATTTGGGGTGTTATGAGGGATATGAGATTCCGATTCTGACAGGTGACGCAGAGCCAGTGCGATCGAGATTATATAGAGTTCCTTTTCATCAAAGGGCTATATTGGATGAGTATGTAGATCAAATGGCTAGGGCCGGAATCATCTGAGAGGGAAAGAGTAATTGGATGTCGCCGTGTTTTCTAATTCGTAGGAAGCCTACTGGATTTCGAGTCGTCGTAGATTTACGCGGCTTAAACAGCTCAATTGAAAGTATTAGTGTACCAATACCAACTGTTACTGAGAGCATGGCGCATCTCAGTGGGGCTAAGTATTTCAGTCGTCGGGACTTTAGGTTTGGCTTTTATCAACTGAAACTGGCTGAAAAGGATATGCACGAGGTATCTTTCAATAGTTCCACGAAATCCTGGATTTTTCAGCCTCTTCCAATGGGGCTCCGTACGGCGCCAGCACATTTCCAGTTCGTGGCACAGCATATATTCGCTGATATTTTAGGTATCTATTGTACCGTGTATTTAGATGACAAGCTAATTTCTAGTCCAGATTTTAGTATACACATCAGTCATGTGGATAAGGCATTAGATCTGGTTGGGAAGAGCAAGATGAAGAGACGAAGCTTTCACCGGAAAAATGTTCGTTTGGTCGGAAATCGGTGAAATTTTTAGGGTTTGTCATTGACGAACATGGCATGAATCCGGATAAAGAAAAAGTGAGGGCTATGGAACTGTATCCAGTGCCTAAGAACCCTACGCAAGTTCGCTAGTACTTAAGGCTATGCAATTATTGCAGGAAGCATGTAGTGGGGTTCGCTCGGGAGGCTTTGGTTTTGACCAAATTAACGAGGAAGAATTGCAAGTTTGAGTGGGGTGAGGCGGAAGACAGGGCCTTTAATAACTTAAAGCGGGCTATGGTAAATGCTGCTACACTGAATGAAGCATCCAGATTTCACTAAGCCTTTTTACGTCGAGTCAGATGCTTCGGACATAGCCCTCGGCGGAATGCTGTCACAGATTCATGGGGGTGTAGAGTATCCGCTTGGCTACACTTCCCGAACACTCACTCCGTCGGAGCGTAAAGGGACTACGACTATGAGGGGGATCCTGGGTATCGTGGACGCGATCGAATCGTTCCGGATCTATCTCCTTGGGAAGGTGTTCTACGTAAGTACGGACCACATGGCAATTTTGTTTTTATACAATTCGTCAACTTTACCTCCAAAGATTGAGAGGATCCTGCTAAGATTACGAGAATACGAGTTCTGCTTACGTCACACACCTGGGAAGTTGCTTGCTGTGGCAGACGCTCTTTCACGTATAGAGATCCCGATCGCTGTATTGGGAAGTCAATTTCCTGACTGGTATAGAGCGCACCTAGCGGTGGAGAAGAGAAACGATCCCTATCTACGTGAAATTGTAAAACGACTTAAAGATCAGTGCTCTTAGGATCTTTTAGATGCAACAAATGAACAAAATATATTTTTTAAAGATTATGATGGCATTTTGTATAGGATCCGGCTGGCGGATCCTGAGCAGGGTAGAGTGGAGAACATACCCCAGATATGCATTCCTGGTTCTCTAATTAATTTTTTCATTAGAGATTACCATACAGCACCTTGTAGTGGGCATCACGGCCGGCAAAAGACTTTAGATTTGATTCAGTTACATTGCTGGTGGCCTAAAATGGATGCGCATGTCGCCGATTACGTAAAATCGTATCAGACATGTCAGGCCTTCACGAGGCCTAACAAGCTTTATTATCATGGTATTTTCCTGGGCTAATACACAAGAAATACCATGACGTCAGGATAGCTATATGTATGCAATTCAATGACACTTCAATATGAGACGCAAATAAAAGAACAACAATTGATTTATCCCAAGTATTTTAATAACTGCGTAAGCTACTATACAGCAAGTCTACACCAGAACTGGTCAGAAATATTAAGGTTAGGTAACTACGACAAAAATATATGAGACTGCTATATAACCTATTGATTCCCGTCGTTAGTCTATGATTGGCATTCTGAAGGACTGATTTATATTGGCAAATAATGCCTAAGCAAAGCTGTCAATAATTAATGATTATTGGGCTTATTATTACGTTATATCAGAACTATAGTGAGTTAAACAATGACACCAAACACTTAGCTGCACGAGCGAGCAGAAGCTCGGTCGTCGGATTTACTGCCCGTAAATCGGGTCCTCTTACGTTCTGGAATAGCGAGGTCCGGACTGGCGTGAACTTCGATGCACACTGGATGGCTGCTGGAACACGATTGCCCTCTCCTCTAAATGGGAATCCCTTTTATACTAAATCGTTATCTATCCAATTATCAGCTTGTCAATCAAGCCCCTATTGTTCTGTCGGCAGAATTTCTTTATAGTGCACCTGCCACTAATCTATTGAGGTCATCTATAATCCACGTCACTCAAGGTAAGTTCGACCGGAAGTTTCTTCTTGCTTGGATGATTTTACTCTAAAGAGTCCTACCGGACACGTCAATCAAATTAACAGGTGTTAGGGACTTCTTGGAAAATGAAGCCATTGAACTTTGGGTTAACCCTATCTTAATTAAATCAGGAGGTTTTTTAATTGGTTTTTGGTGTATGTCCAATTATCCTGCCAATCATTTAGCCCTTACAAATTCATAGAATCCTTCTGAGTTCTTTTACAAAGGAAGTCCGACACCACCTGGCTTTGGCTTTAATCCTACTTCATCACCTTGAGTGAACACCTGGTTTCAAAAGAAAAGACATGTCTGAACGTCTGAACATGTCTGAACATGCGCTAGTTTGATTAATCATGAATACAAGTCTGCATATCTTGATATTCAAGTATGCATTACTTATGTATTAATGATCTCATTAATATTAACATATTATGCAAATTAAATCAACAACAATGTCCCTGACCCAAAAGAGATATGGAAATTGCCACCAGTTTCCTATCTCCGCATAAATATTTGGTATTTATATTTGCAAAAGGTCGATTCACTCCGTGTAATAGTTGGTTAGACCGTTCACCGATCATTTCCCCCATTTGCCTATCACAAGATCGGGTGCAGGAAACCTCCTTGGTGTATAAGACTTAAGAAATAAGGTAAAGTCCGCACGCCATGGTCTATGCATAAAATTACACGTCGTGATATAATTTTGAGCACATGTTCAATCTATATATTGTCCAAACAACATTTTTGAAAATTTGTCGTATATATTACTACTAGCCTATTTTGCCTGAAGACTCGGATATCCTGTGATAAAATACCTCAGGTTCAACATATTTATACACTTCCTGGAAGAAAACCAATATGGACTATCTTCTTCCTGAATGGCTTATTTCTTTCCCATTTGGATCAATGACAAATGAATCAATATTAATAAAAGCTGACCGCTAGACACAGTTTGGGACTAGCGTATTTAATTTGAATGGATTTTTAGGTGAACAAGTACGGCCTTTCCGCAACCCAATCTTGTTGGCCAACTTAACCATTTGGACGCCATAAAGCGCCCCCTCCCTAGCTATCTTTAACATGGAGTTTTTTAAGTAATCTAAGCACCATTCGATTCTTTCGGCAGCCTCATTTCACGGCCCCACAGGAAACAAAAGAAGGCCCATGTTTGACCTTTTAACATTATTGACAGTGGTTTAAACGGAAGACTGTTTTTCATGCCTTCTGCTGGGAAATTTGATCTTTTTTTATTATTTTTTTTTTATGTTACTTGTGCCCGGTTGGCTGTTAATCATGTTAGTTCGTGCTTTGGTGATATTACATCATAAATTAATATTTGGGACGAATAAGACTGAAGGAGGGGGGGGGGGTTGATGGATGGGTTCAAATCCAATGTCATTAATTTTCCTAATGACTTGTATATCTGAACAGCTTCCCATTCCCATCTCCATGTCTTCTCCCCCATTTGAGTTCCCCTTCCATCTCCTTTTTCGTCCCTGTACTGTTGCCTACATGATCTCTAGGAAAAGGAGAGAGAGAGAAAAAAAAATGTGAACATTTTACATCACGACAATTTTCATACAATATAACACAATTTCATAACCTCTGTCTACCATAACATGTGACACAGAAAATCATTATACCCCATCGTATTATGTGTTCCTTGTTTTGAATTATTTACAACAGTCTTTGGGCAAGTTCCAATGCGCTGTGAAATTTCAGAATACATTATGAATCTCCCAACTAATAAGATGTAACATGTCAGCCACCGCTTACAAATCCAAATATGCGATATATTTATACAAATTTTCTAATCAAATAATATCACTACGAAAACAATCCTATGAACCATATCACCTCAATTGAATACTTTCGGAACCGTATTGCTACAATTGTTGTGTGGAGGGGGGGGGATGTATAATCATATATATATACATAATTCAAATTTCCCGAAGCTATGCAGTTTTGGTCCGAGTGATACATTCTCCGAACCAAACTGTTTTAGTTGACAACTGATAAAATTTGAATTTCCCTTTTCTACCCTAGAAAAGATATACACTTCAGTTTTCTTCTGTTAATGCCTCGTCAATCTGCCGGCGAAGCCTGATTTCCAGTGTAAGCTTATTGGTACGAGTGTTATAGCCCTACGGCCACGGAATCATTTTGCAACCAAATCATCGTTAAGCCTTCTGTGTTTGGTTTTCAGTCTATTAGCCAAAAATAGTTCGTTATGTTTGCGTTTACATGGTGGGCTAACGCTCTGATCACCGGCTGCCTTGTCAGCACTTGATGGTGTGAAAGACGGCGGCTGAAGTTCAGAAAGGTGATCCGTTGGGTCCTCCAAACGGTGTTGAATGAATTCCTGTAATTTCAACTTTGTCTCTGATAATTTACCGTTGACCTGTTCTGACATCTCAAGGTCTGTCAAACCGTTAAAAGGAACAGGTTGGTTACTGCCCCTTAGGAACCATGGTCTACAATTGTTCAGATGAACTCTGAGAACCTTATCCGGATATAGGAAGTGTACCACATGCACGATTACATCATTGATGAACTCCATGATCCTGAAAGGACCTGTCCATGCCCTTAATAATTTAGGAGAAATCTGTTTAATCCCAATCCATTGTTTCAAAGGACCCTTACAAAAATTTAAGGTCCCAAGTAGGTCTCTAAAAGCAACCTCATGGAGACCTCAATTCCTAGTCCCCATTAGGTCACATTTGCAACACATACGACCTTGCGGGGACATCCTGGAGACTAGCCAGGGACCTTCTGGTGACCAGTTTGGGACCTCATCTACCTAGCTATATTTCACATGCAACCTCGTGGAGACCTCCTTGGGACCTCGTGGAGACCTCCTTGGGATCTCGTTGTGACCTCCTTGGGACCTCGTGGAGACCTCTTTGGGACCTCGTGGAGACTTCCTTGGGACCTCGTGGAGACCTCCTTGGGACCTCGTGGAGACCTCCTTGGGACTTCGTGGAGACCTCCTTGGGACCTCGTGGAGACGTCCTTGGGACTTCGTGGAGACATGCTTGGGACCTCGTGGAGACCTCCTTGGGACCTCGTGGAGACCTCCTTGGGACCTCGTGGTGACCTCCTTGAGACCTCGTGGAGACCTGCCCGCGACCTTGTGGAGACCTGGAGACCTGCCCGCGACCTTGCGGAGACCTGGAGACCAGGTTGGGACCTCATTTACCTAGCTGTATTTCACACTCAAACTCGTGGTGACCTCCTTGGGACCTCCCCGCGACTTCATTGAGGGTAGCCCCCAAAAAAGCATGACAATCAATTCCACATAAAAAAAATGAAAATATGGCATAAAAAAGGAAGTGATTTCTTAAACTTATCTGTTGTGGTAGGAGGCAAATTTTTTTGGCTTATACTCTTGACAACATTTTCAGCCACTTTGTTAAAATGTTACTCCCCCGTTAAGTTACAGTACCAAAGGTTTTTTTTTAATTTTCTGGATGGAAAAAGCTAATTCAGTCCCCCCAACAATATTTCTTTCAAAAATTCTAAAACCCAAAGCATTTTTTTGCTGGAAAAGTAGTCCCTATTTTCAATTTTTTTTGTAACTAAAAAAAATACTTTGTCATGCATTTATGGGCCACCCGAATCACGATTTTTTTTAAACATCGGGGTTGTGTGCCAATTGTGCATATTCAAAACATTACAAGAAATAAAGCTGCTACATGTTACTTATCTGCATTATCTGATTGGTATTTATAATTTGTAACCAAGTATCGAGTCAGTCAGTGGCATTTTTGTGTAGGGTGGTGCACCTCGTCAAGACTAGTTTTTTTTAAGCTAAAAGATCCCATGTCAGAATATTGAATAACGTCTTGAAATTAAGAACTTGATTAAGATCTTACAAAATCTTAAAACAAAATCTTGCAAGGTCTTGGTCAAGATATTGTCAAGATCATGCAAGTTCTTGACCAAGACGGCAGAAGGGCAATAAAAAAAAGACCTTGCTTTATGAAGTTGTTTAAAATTGGTATCAAATGAAGGTTTATCCACTTTTCTATCCAAAGTTGGGCACGTGTTGATTGAACTAGGTAAACAAGCATAAAGTATGCCTAGCTTGATAATTAATTTATCAGTTTATCACAAAACTGCATGATAAAACTGGTTTCTGAAATATACTTTTTTAAACAGAATCTACTTTCATAACACAAAAAGTTTTTTTTATCTGTCCCGCTTACACACACTTCCATCTTCCATTATGTTTTTTACCCTCATTTACATGATGTCCAGTATCTTCTGCACCTTGACGTACCCTATTACACCTGGTTATGCCGGTTAAATTCTACTTAGGCCAAAGAAAATTAGCATAAGCAGTATTTACAAAGCAAATTAGGCTTTACCCTTGGTTTAGCATCGTAGTATTTTTTTAATATACTCGACAGATTGCAGGTATTGTTTTAAAAATAAATTCCAGTAGGCCTAAGAATAACATTTTTTTTGTAAGTTCTGGACCTATTTCACCATAAAGAACATGAATACCGAAGAAAACTAACATCCTCTTCGTGCATATAGATTAGGAAGATACCACGTAGTGAATTTATTCGTAACAAATAACTTTTTTTTTATAACCGGCCACTAACAGTAATACGGGATAGACTATTGACGGTGCGTGCTAGTATTGCTACATTTTGTGTGGCAACACATATCACAAAACTGTGGTTGGAGTTTTTTTTTAATAAAACATTTCTCATGCGGAGAGTCGGTGGCAAAAGACACGTGTAGGCAGGGTGCTTTGCTATTTTACAGACTTATTTCAAAAAATGTAATACTTTTTAGTTGAGTTTTTCCAATGATAAAAATTAGGAGACATAAAAAAGCACTAGATGATGTTGGTAGGTCTATTGGAAGCACTTACTTTTGACAGGAAATCTGGAAAACACATCAGTCTACGTTTTAATAATAATAATAATACACGAAAAACAACCGCAGAGCCATAGGCTCGTAGCAGCATAAAAGGGGGGAATTCAGACGTGGGGTTTAGCCGAGTTGAACTTGTCCACAGCAGCCTTAAACAAGTTCACAGTTCCCGCGCTGACCACATTGGCTGGAAGTGCATTCCACGGATTGACAACACGGTGTGCAAAGTCGTTGCGTCGCACTTCCAACTTGACGTGACTCTTGGTCAATTTCTGAGGATGCCCACGAGTCACAGAATCAGAAGGGGTAAAGAATACACTTGGATTCAACCTGACCCCTCCTCGGAGGATTTGGTATGTCAAGATATTGTCTCCTCGAGTCCACCTTTCAGGAACAGACGCGAGACCAAGCCTTCGTAGCCTTTCACAGTACGAAAGCCCCCGAAACTGTGGCACCAGTTTGGTAGTCCTGCGTTGAACACGCTCAAGACGACTAATATCTTTGATTAGCCATGGCTGCCAAGCTTGAATGCAATGCTCCGTCAAAGGCTGTTTTGTAGAGGCTAAACACAACAAAACATTACATGGCAATGATGGAAGTTAGTTTCTGACCAGGGGTAAATAAAATCTACAATGGAAGAATTTTTTATCAAGAATCCCCAACTTTTTCCCAGCTAAAAAATTAATCCAGTCAACAAGTCGCAGATAATGAAGAAAATGTATCCCAGTTTCTGGCAAGCCTAATTAAGTCATTTTATAATTTTATATTAAATAGCAGGCCTATGAAACAAATAAAATGCCTTCAAAAATTGTTAAAATGGACCACTTCTATCCAAATAAAAAATACTTCGGCGCAGGAGCCATTTAAGAAAAATAAATTCAAAATATCAGAAGTTGGTAGGCTAGCCTTGGGCTACCCAGCATCATATTATGTAAAGTTTGAGCTAGCCTAAGTTTTTCACGCAGTTTTCCTTTTTTTTTGTAATTTATAAACAAATAAAACAAATAGAATGAGATCAGTTTTATTTTTAATCAGTTCTTTTTTTTTTTTACGCCCAACCATTTTACATGTTAGTTATATACGAGAGCTTCAGACGATTTTCGAAAACAAGTCGTTAGCTAATTGCCGAAAACCAGAGACAACTAAACCTAAAAGTGAGCAAATTCAGTCCTTTTGTTTAAACCAAAACGTCCCTAGCATTGTTCTCCGTATAAATAAAATCCGCAGCATACTTTTGCCATTTCGCTTAAGTTCACCAATTTCCGATAAACTTGTTTCTTCTAGAACTAAAACACATCATTTAGTCCGTTGCAGCAGAATGATTAGGCCTAATATCAGCGACAGTGCACAAACGCTGTCATCTTTTCTTAGCTCTTACGGTTGAAACGTCACTTTTGTAGGCATCACGGTTTACTGATACTTCTTACCTTATACTGACAC
>JAHWFP010233679.1:49345-71997 GCA_023313725.1 Lithobius niger | reverse complement strand
CTGGACACTGCACTGTTACTGAGGTTGGCGTCAAGCCTAGCTGTCGATAAGCCATAAAACTTCAAATCAGCCTTTGGATGACCTCGATTTGTTACGAAAGACCATTGTTTTCAACTTAGAAAACTTAATGTTTTTGCGGCCTATACATTTTACTCTTGCACCCCAACTCTGAAATGTCTAGTTGCGGCGCTGCTGTTGGGAAAATGGAAAGTGCATCCTGCTAAAGTCTCTGCAAGAATTGCCAGTCAAGTTAGTGTGGGAACTATGCTGCCTTATTCTCAACATTCTCTGTTGTAAATCTTGCAACAGTTTTGTAGTCGATCATAATTATAAGAAACGCCGCCATTGTCGGTGGCAGTCGCATCTGCCAGGTAGTGGAGTTGAGTTTAATACACAATTTTAAAAAAAGGACTGATATCATATCAAAAACCAAAACAGGTAAAAGGGGCCGCCAAGTACCGAATGGTTCGGCCCTTCAACGGGGTGATATCAACACACCAAAACATTCGCCAACTTAATCGCACCGAATAATACTTTGGACGTTAAATGAAAACTTGAACATTGCTACCGAAAGTAGCACTGTTCTAGTTTTCATTTAACCTTCGAACTATTAAGCGGTGCGATTAACTTGGTGAATTATTTGGTGTGTTGATATCACTCCTTTAAGGGCCGAACCGTTCGGAACTTGGCAGCCCCTTTTACCAGTTTTGTTTTTTTATATGATGTTACTGACTAGCTAGTAACGCTGGCCCCATGTTAAATCCCATAAACTTATTGCTCATGGCTAGCACAAAATTATGAAGGCCTACGTAGCTGAACTTTTGCACACGGATGCATAGTGATCTGAGCATGGTCTTTTTGTTGGTTTGAGGGTTGTAGGGGTCAGGACAAATGCTTGGGAAGGTTTTGAAATTCGCCACCAACGAATTTAAATTTCGTTTCTAAAAAAGGGTTTAAATTTCGTTTCTTTTCTAAGTTGCAAACAAAGATTTCAAGCAACAATGGCTTGAACAATCAACACTGGCCCTTAGATTTATAGTAAAAGTCTGGACGAACTAAAAACAGAAGTGTAACGGAGGACAAAATAAGGAAACATTCACGTTGCCGTGGATTGCGTAAGAATATAGGAACGTACGTTAGATGATGGTTACGCAACAATACGAGCGTCCACGAGCTAACGGGTTTTTATTAATAACCCAAAAGTAAAATGCTTCGCGTCGTGCTGTTTTAGTAACAGCGACCTTCGGGGGTTTCTGTGTGATAAATGTGAACGAAATCTTGAAACATTTAGGGGAAGGTGCAGGGATAAACAAAACATCTGAAGGCAAGACGCTGATTGAGTGAGCAAAGCGAACGAAATCAGCGATTGTTAGCCAGTGTCTGCATACATGGGTTTAAGCAACTTAAGCATGGGAAGAATGGTCATAAAATAAACTAAGCCCTGTCAATTTGACTAATCTAACTACTAAATTTGAAAATTATAAATGTGAAAATTTCTAGAAATAAAATTCTTTAAAAAAAAAAAAGGTACTAATGAAGATAGGACGGTGTTACCTTATGTACGCTCACAGTCTATGAAAGTTGTGATATCCACCCAAAACCAAAACTGGTAGAAACACCCGCCAAGTTTCCAAAAACGATCAGCCTTTGAAGGTAGTGATATCATTCCACCAGGGAAAGGCCGCCTAGATCAATCCTATCAGCCAAGTTAATCGAACCAAATAATACTTTGGAAGCGAGTAGCGATCTTCTAGTTTTCATTTAATTTTCTAACTATTTGTCGGTTCGATTATCTTGGCTAATAGGATTGACCTTGGCGGCCTTTTTCTGGTTGAATGATATCACTACCTTCAAAGGCCGATCGTTTTTGGAAACTTGGCGGGTTTTTCTACCAGTTTTGGTTTTTGGTGGATTATTAATACCTGATCCTTGGATTTTCATTGACCAGTCCTTGAAAAGTTCTGAAATTTTAAGGTTTCAGATAAGTAGGGGCGAACACTGGTTTACGCAAGGTTTATTCCTACATGCTACTCACGGTCGACGTAACACTCATGTCTAGGGTAGAATGTTGATTTTATGAATATGAATCAGCTATGGACCGAGCTGACATATACAAATCTAGACACTGGCTAGTGTGTTGCCATAAAATAATGGGCATGGGACAAAGCATGGACGGAGCATGCACACAAACACCTGTTTCTGTTGCTTCGTGTTTTTACAAACAAAATTGGGCGGCGAATGGACCTAGACATGACAAACCGGACTGCTACAGCGACATAATAATAAAGAGAAAAATGCCAACAAATTAAATCAAGCGAGTATTAGAGCTCATACCACGTGGAACTCACAGCTATGAAGTCACACAAATAAAAAACGGATTAGAATTCACTTGTAAGAAATGACCTATAATTTGAACTCCAATTGAAGGGAACAAATCAAATCTCCCAAATAATAAAATGCTTGTATAATACAAAAATTAAACGACCAGACATGTTCACAGACATGCGCCATTTCAAACGCAAACTGCGTTCTTTTTAAGATAGTTTAAGGAATAAAAGTTATCCTTCTTCCCTGGAGTTGGACGAAACAAACCTCCTTGACAAGAAAGACCTGCATGTTTGAAACATTACAATTGCAGAGGCAGAATACACATAGCCACTCATGCGAACAGAATTAAAACCCACAAACACAAACAAACAATTCCCAAAAAACAAAACGCCTCCGTAATGCGCAAATTAATCACACCAACACACACACCACAGGCATGGTTCAATTCAAACACAAATTGTGTTCACTTTCTGTTATTAACATGGAATAATTACAATATTTTGTTCCCTGGAATTGCAGTTCAAATTATAGTTAGTTTCGTTCGTGTGAACATTTTTTATTTGTATAATCTCTCAGCAGTGAGTTCCATGGGGATGTGAGTTCTAATGCTTTTTTTTTCTATATTTGTTCAGTTAATACGAGTAGGCTATTGGAAATAGTACTTAACTGTACCCGGATTAAGTTAGGGTCGTGGCTTGCGATGAAGAGAATTGCTAAAGCGGGAATTACAAATATTTCAATGACTAGCAATGAAACTGCAGCAATAAGCCAAATAGACAAATAATTTTTAATGTTTTTTTTTTGTTTGTTGGTATAATTGCGTATTAACTTTACTTCACTTTCTGACGCCAAAGTTAGCAAAAGCCGATTGAACAATAAATTTTTAAGTATTTTCTTTGACAGCGCTGAAAGGCTAGTGAAAAAACTGTTACGTCTAAACTCAACCTAGAATTTAGAAGCTGTTATTGGTAGTTAGACTAGAGTCGACTAGAGGGAAGGGAAAGTGACGTAATTGATCACTGTATTTTTTCTGTGTCGTTAATATGTAATTTTATAATTTTACTTTGTATAAAACCAAAATCCATGAAACAATAATAAATTTAGGACACGAATTTAGCCCATTTTTGAATCCCGAAACTCTCGTTTTTTAGGCAACTATAATGCCGGGATCTTCGGGACTAAAAAAAAAATCGGGATTCCGGGATTGGATGCCCTGCTTTGGCCCAAACAAACCCCTGGAGAATACCTTTTAGAAGGCATTCTTTGGAAGGCGTCCCTCAGGGAATTGCGATCTCGAAGAGTGGTCAAGAGATTCCGTCTAGAAATGTAAGTGGGTCACGTTTTTCCGACCCACCCGAGCTACGACCCACTTGACCCAGCCAATAAAGACCACCACTCTAGACCTTTTTTCCCCAGATTGTCTTTATGACGACCTTTTTCTAGGACCTTTGGGAAACATTCTAATTAAAGCTTTTATTTTGTTAAGAATAACATAAATGCAAAAGAAGCATGTCTGCTTCCCCCCCCCCCCCTCCTCCCCCGTTTCTGTATTTTGGGTTTTTAGCTTTCTGGTGGAAACTATTTTTGAAAGAGTACATAAGAGAAATTTTTAAAAAAGTACTAATAACACTATTGATTACTGTACGATTACCGTGGTTCAGTGGGTGAACGGTCTTGACTCATGACCCACGATAAAAATGTGACTCACTAATCCAGTAACCCACCGACCACCCATGTGTCATTTCCGGCACTTCCTTGTTGATTGTCACCATCTTGATGGTGTTCGTCGTCGTTTCCATCTTCCGCATGACATTGCGCGTCAATTGGGTGATGAGCCCGTCGTCCTGTCCGGTGTTTTTCAATTTTTGCAGGAGGTACAGATGTATGACAAGATTTAGATTAGGGGTTTTGATAACATCTCTGTAATGTGTGGTGCAGTGGCAACCCGGACCACTGCACTGTGCCTGAGGTTGGCGCTAATGACCAAAGTTTGGAGCCGCCCATATAACCCTAAACCCCCCCCCCCCCCTCCCATGTGTCAGTTCCATGTCTGGTTCCGTCGGGAATTAACAAACTATAGATTGGAACGAACAAATTCATTCGCATTGAACCTTTATTATCAACTTCGGGCACTTTCATAAACTCATCGAATAACTCAGCGCTGAAGGAACGTCTCACCAAAGTAGTTCATAAACGCTCCGGTGAATTTTCCGATACCTCCGCGTGACGTCACCGCTGAAGCATCCTACTCATCGACTGGAGGAGCCGGTTTTCTGCTGAATCAATCCATCGACCAAAGATGGCGGAACTCCAGCCGTCGTTCGCTAGGATTATTTCCGTAAATGTAGCTAACAAATAGTGGAGATTATCGTCACGCAGTATCTCCACTTACGCTAAAAGAAGGTAACAGGTCACTCGATCATAAGTAATAAACGTTCTTATCGGCTGGTATTTAATGTAAACCTCCTTAGCAACGTCCATGGCAACGCAAGGGTGATTGGTGAGCAAATCGTGGTGAGCAAAAACACTTCATTCCCGACACTGGCATCCATTTTACTCATCGATCATTTTAGCGAATCCGTTTATAAACGACTTAAGCGTGACGTCACCTTTGGTGGAACCGGTCGGGGTGAGTTTATGAAAGTGCCCTTCGTTAGGACCACCCACTTTGGTTTGAGGCTTCCCTCTCGCTATTTCCACAATACTCTTGGCTCACGACAAGAAGGGAAGATTTTTGGCTTGATCAGATTTCTGCATTACTGCATTTTTTGTCTACTTCTGTGGCTAGTAACAAGCTTGGGAAGTGTTCGTGGTGGCATGCATTGCATCGGTTTCTACGAGACTCGCCATGTTTGCAATCCGGAGTCACGGAGAGCAATGCAAACCCTCTTGTGAGCGCTTTCGTGGACCAGTGACAAGGCTATATTACCGTTAAGTCCTCGCTGTCGCCAAGAATAAGGGATACAATTGGCTCTTACGTCCCTCGAGTTGCATGAACAGGACATCACGACGTACCGGTGGGGGGATGATGCCGATCGAACTGGACTTGGCAAAAGAAATTGCCGGTGAAGACAAAATCGTCAAGCACTCTTCTAGGCGACTAAGTAGCATGCTTGTCCGTTGCCTAAAACATCCGAGATGATTGAAAATTGAGCTGGTGTATTTTGTGTTGACTCTTCTCTCTGCCGAGTTCTGCGTAAGGACCGGACAGTATTTATCGTCGGAAGGGGTCATGCAATTTTGGACCCTATCAAGGGGGGGGGGGTGGTCATGCATTTTCCAGGTCCCGTCAAAAACACACTGACCAAACTGGAACTAAAAGGTTACTTTTGGGCATCAAAAATGGCACTTTCAGCAGTCAAAATTTCCAAAAACGCCTCAGCTTCTGGCGGGCAAGCCCCCCATCACCCCCCCCCCCCCCATGATGTGAGTGTTTACAAGGATCTGACGCTATTAGTACCAATACTGCAAGTATAGTTTTTACAAAGAGTAGTGTAGAACAACCTCGATACCTAGTTTCTTGGCTTCTGTCTTTCAAGTGCTGACTGGGTCACGGATGTGGTGGGCAGACAAGTAAACAGTGTGTTCATCATACTTAGAGATGGGTATAAAGAACATTTTATAGAATATTTTTAACCCAACGTGTCTTTTCGTTAAAAACTAGGCACGTTTCCTTACAACTAATGGTAACTGTCGGTGTGGAGAGCTACTTACTTAATTTGGCTACAGCACTAACCTAGGCTACAGGAAATTCATCTGCAGAGACTCTTAGTAGGAATACGAAAAGCGCATTTATTTATTTTTTTGCTGGGGATCACATTATTTTTTGATTTTGAGTGGGAGGGTCAAGATTTTTTCAGGGTATCGAAAGGGGGGTAAAAGGGGGGGTATCGAAGGGGGTTATCGAAAATTTGGTTGCACATTTTAATTTCCTCCAGTCTCCCCCTCCCACCGACTATAGATAATGACCGGTCCTTTAGCTACGGGGTGCTGCCGACTACACGTTGATGGGCGATACTAGGAGGGCCATATATGCCCGGGAAATGGTTTACATAGTTCCCTCTCTTGTGGCATATTGTAGAATCGGTTTTCATGGAAAAATTATCAATAGGCCATCGACAGGTTCTCGGAACACTGGCCCCGCGGGAAACCTCCCGTTTTTCCGATAGCCAGTACGCCCATGATGGCTAACTTGCTTCCCGGTACGCTATTACAGTGGCAGTGTCGGACTGCTTAACTTTTCAGATCTGGGTTTCCTTCCCCGTCGCCCAACAAGAAATAAAAAAAAAATTGCAATTTTATTGGCTAAAATTCCCATGGCTACGATTTTACTTGTAGTTCAAAATAACTGAAGTGTATACAACGAGCGCAAAAATCGCTTAAACACGCACGAAAACAACACAGTTCTACCATAAATAAATACAGATGCAAACCTATTTACGTTGCCTTTTGGACTTATACGTCATACTGCTTCATTGGGGAATCGAACCCACGACCTTTGCAACCAAAGGCCGAGGTCCTGCCGCTGAGCCATACTGACATGGTCGATGTCATGTCAGTATGGCTCATGTCATGTCATGTCATGGCCATGTCAGTATGGCTCAGCGGCAGGGCCTCGGCCTTTGGTTTCAATGGTCGTGGGTTCGATTACCCCTCAGGCAGTCTGACATATTAGTCCAAAAGGCAACGTAAATAGGTTTGTATCTGTATTTATTTAACTCTGTTGAGCCTTTGGCTTTCCGTCTTTAACAGTTCTACCTTTTGCAGATAAGTAAGCGCTGTTGGGTTTACATACTATTCTTTGTGAAGTTTTCGTAAATAAATTGACACAAGCCTATGGGCCTGTAGATTTAATATTAGTATGGGCCCGTATTACTATTTAATATTGCCTCCACGTTGGACTAGGACTGGCCGTACGTAGCTTTCTTTTCAAAAAATGTTTATTGTAATTTATAGGCAATAAGATTTACAACATTAGCGGTAAGAACCCACTTCAGGCGCATATGAAACCGATATTTAATATTAGTATGGGTTTAATGCAGTCCAGGACTGGCTTAGGCTGGCAATTCTTGGGCCATATCAAACCCATATTTACTATTATGGTGAGTTTAGTATTGTAAAAATGAAAACAAAGCAGTGCTACAGCCAAAGCAGAACTAGTTTCGAAAACTGTCGATTTTCTTCATCAGGTTTTTAAAAATTAAAACATGGCAAACGCCACTAATAATCCTATGACACGGTATGTTTGTATGTATATATGCACGTGTTAAATGCAGCCTATGGACTTTTCCTTTAAAAAAATGGCCGTGTCAGTGTGGTTCGATTCCCCACTTCAGACAGTCTGACATTTAAGTCCAAAAGGAAACAGAAATAGGGCTATGCATCTGTATTTATATGATATTTTATCCTGAAATACACGAAGAACGGATTGGAAAATGGTTAATGACGTGCAAGTTGTATCAGACACAGTTACTGTTAAAGCAAACTTCTCAGAAAGAAAATTGGTTGTAGAAAAATTTTAAAAAGCGCCATATTTTGCGTCATACTACAATAAGATCTTAAAATTGATTTTGCTTCAATTGATTTGATACACGAAAAAGCAGACCTGTAGGTTAAAAGGTTGTCAAACATTCGCGTTTCTGAAAACGGAGGTGTGTAGAATGAGCGAGTAAAGCAAGCTATTTCCACGTAAACTAAAATTTTCAATGAGTTTCTCGCTTTGCTTGCAGTCTTTCTTGCTAGGGTTGCCAAGAGGAATGACATGACTCATCGCTTCGCCTCCCGTATTCGCCTTTTTTTGAAAAGGAAGATGTGTGGGGTTTTAATTGTGTATATTTTTCTTTTAAACAACCTTTGATGCCAGTTTTTGCTGTGTTTTAGTTTTAGTAAAACCTGATGACGGAATAGGTAAAATTCCGAAACGTTGTTTTCTTTTATTTGTGCACTTAAAAGCTTTTTTTTAAATTACTTCCGGAGGAGTAGCTAGGCATACAATCGTGCAAACAAACAAACAAATCATATGTTTTGAATGATGTAGATGAAAAACTGCAGTCGTGCTGAAGAATGTGATGAACGAACTGTGAGCAACTATTGCAATTAGTTTGAGGCGAAATAATTAGTACATCGATTTTGTGATACCGGGGGGTTCAAAGAAATTGCATGGAACGACGCCAATAGAGTGAGCGAAGTGCACTAAGTGCACTATATGACTAGCTCGTATTATAATCTAGCGGCAAACAATCTATACAGCCTTAGTTCGTGTCGTATGACGTATAAGACTGAAAGAAACTATATACCACGCGCCATGGCTGTTTGCTATGACGTGCATATCACGTGACTGGGCTAGTCCAATCAGACGGCCAAACAGCCGTTGTTCTCGTTCGTCATTGGCTAACTCATGGTGACGTCACAGCAAACAGCCATTGCGCATGGTTTAGTAAGAAAAAAGTGTATGCGCTCTCCCTTTCAAAGCGAACTGAAAAAGTCTGTGTCACTTCTTCGGCCTTTATCTAAAACGCATATGGACCCATTGGTTCGTCTTTAAGAACACATTAGAATACGTGCTGCTCCCTTTTGGAGTGCAAGTGCGGCCGTCGGTATTCCTTCGGTCGACGGCTCAACTCAATCATTCGTGCGAGAGCTAGAATATTAGTCAAACGCCAACCCAGCTGGAGTGAACACTCCGGGGACCCCGAACCCGAGCTTGAAGGCGATTAGAGGTGAAGTGGCGGAGAAAGGGAACACGAAACAGGCAACGGCGACTAATTCCATGGCCGATAATTTGGCGGTATCCGTGGTCATTGGGGTAATTTTGGATGCTGGTTATTCGTTTATCGATTTCTGTTGTCTTTAGACAAGTTTCGAATTTGGTGTTTATGACGAATTAAAGTGGACGACTGGGGATTTAAAATGCGTGTATTGCGACAGTGAAAGACAGCCCCGTTGTCTATACTTTAAGGATGTAGTCACGTAATGAAATCTCACTACGTAGAGTTTGTCACCGTGGGAACGGCTAGCCATCAAGCTTTGTGACTGGCTATGTGGAATATTATGGGTTTTTAACATAGGTATAGTCAATGAAAGTAAAATCTGTCCAAATCAAAATTTGCTATGGATTCTGGCAAAGCTTGTTGTCCATCTTGCTTCGCATTTGAGATTCAGTACTAGAATTCTCATCTGTTTTGCTGCTGCCCCACTTTCAAATCCCGGCCGATGCACCAAAAAAGTACAACACTCTTGGGGGAAACTAGGTGAACCCTGTGCAAATGGCGGACTGGGTACTCAGTAATCATATCTGACATGCTGTACTTGCCTTAGTGGTACAAGTTTATTGCTGACATAAATTTTCGCTCCTCATATGCTACAGAGCAGAGGTTACAGGAAGGCTTCCTATGGCTAATTATGGAATCTCCAGTTAAAATAAACGGATGAAAAACCGTAATTGTTAAGGGGAGTTTCTAGTTTGAAGGACGAAAAGGAAAGGAAATGAAAGTATGGACTCCATAGTCTGTTTGAAGGATGAAAAGGAAAGGAAATGAAAGTATGGCTTCCATAGTCTGTTTGGCTACAATGCTCACATCTTTACATGTCGAAAGGACAATGGCAGTATGTTGCATCTGTCACCTCATGTATAGTTGCCATATTATTAGAGCACGTTTTCAACAATGTAGTTATTACAATTTATGTAATGCTGCAGCTTGAGTGAGGTTTTCCCACATCCGTAGTGGCTGGGTCGATATCCACAGTGATCTAGATGCATACTAATCACTGCAGGATCCGATGACCTTAACAATCGTACACCCTACGTCTCACTGGTGCTGATGCTTTGGCAGTTGGTAAGGTCGAGTGGAACGATAGTATACAGGAAGGTTGGTCCTTCCCCAGCTCCTTTCCCAGTTGTTTTCCCGCCAATATTTTGTGTAACGTCACTGGCTCCGGTCTGGTTTGGATTGTGCGCATGTGCGTAAGCTGTCGAGCTGCATTGTGGCGTCAGTGGCACCAGCAAAATCAACAGCCAATGGAAAAGCAAAATGCAAAAAGCTCGGAAGAGACCCCTGCCCTGGGCATTTGGTCATCGAACGTGTCGTAGGGGCTGATGGCTAAATTAGTGATTGGCTGCTTTCATGTGACGCAATAAATTCCTCTTCCCAGAAAATGCGATTGGTGGATGAAAAAACGGTGAAAGACGACGACTACGAATTTCACCGGAATATGTTTACACGTGTTTGAATTTCCACCGGTAGCGAATTTCACCCTGAACGAATATTATAGGATACATATAATAATTACGCAGCGGTTGAGGGTTTGTCACCCACAAGAATAATCCGTTTTGCAGTGTAAGTTGTCTGCTTTTCCAACCAACCAGTTAATCGTGCAGCCGGAGATCGTGACGTCATAACCGGTGTTAGCGCGCGCTTTCGCTACGACTCGCCCTTGCATTCTCGCAACTACAACTTAGGGCGCGTTTACGCAGCGACTCGCCTTTGCATTCTCGCAGCTAGAACTCAATCACGATGGTAAAGGTGACATTGCCATGGTAACAACCCTAAATGGATTAGCTAAATCCGACATCATTTGAGTAAATATTTGCAGTCTTGTAATCCGTGCCAATAATATAAAGAATTCCTCATGACAAAACAATTTTCCCAAACGCTTCTGAACTCACGTTATTTGCTGTTTTCGTTGCGAGGCGGCAGACATAAAACTGCCGCCATGTTGGAATTTGAGGTGATTTCTAGCTTCTAGCTGCGAGAAAGCAAAAGCGAGTGGTAGCGTAAACGTGCCCTTAGGGCTCGTTTATGCAAAGAGACCTTCTCGCTAGCCAAAAGCTATTTGCTAGGCAACCGTTATTTATTTACGATTAATTTCCCGTTTCTAGTAAATGATTGCGGTAATAGGCAACAAATTAAATGTATTATAAATAACAACACGGACAAAGAACATAGTGCAACAGTCATTTTACACATTGCTACAACATTGTTGCCATTTCACGCTATTTCCAACATTTGCTCTTCTCGCTGAAAAAATAGTTTCTAGCAGTCATCAAACGACGGTAGAATAAATAGCAACTCGCAGCGAGAATTCAAAATCCAACATGGTGTCCGTTTCGGAGTTATCGATTCGAAGATACACCTTCGAATGCCGGTATTCAGGAATCTGTCCGTCGTCGTGTACTGCAGTAAAAATTGTTTTCTAGTTGTCATACATCGACGCTGTCATGTTGCAAGCATCGTACGTCGTGTCGCGAGGCACGAGGAGAAAATTTGCATCCGCGTTGTTGCCATGGTTACTACGTATAGACAACTTGAAAGCCGCATTCTCCGACAAAGGCGAGAAAGCAGCCAGCAGATATAGTATTGACCAAGTAAAAGCTAGTGAGCGAGAAAATTGTCCTTGCGTAAACGCGCCCTTAGGCCGGGTTTACACAACCACTCGCTTTTGCATTCTCGCAGCTAGAAGCTAGAAATCATCTGAAATTCCAACATGGCGGCGGTTTTATGTCGGCCGCCTCGCAATGAAAACAACAAATAACGTGAGTTCAGAAGCGTTTGGGAAAATTGTTTCGTCATGAGGAATTCTTTATATTATTGGCACGGATTATAAGACTGCAAGTATTTACTCAAACGATGTCGGATTTAGCTAATCCATTTAGCATTGTTACCATGGCAATGTCACCTTTGCCATCGCGATTGAGTTCTAGCTGCGAGAATGCAAAGGCGAGTCGATGCGTAAACGCGCCCTCAATCGTAATGGTAAAGGTGTCATTGCCATGGTAACAACGCTACCTGAATTAGCTAAATCCGACACCGTTTGAGAAAATTCTTGCAAAAAGATATAATTCGTGACAAAAGATGAAAAAATTCCTCTTGACGAAACAATTTTTCCATTCGCTTCTAAACTCAATTATTGACTCGTATCGTTGCGAGCTGGAAGAGCTAAAACCGCCGCCATGTTGGAATTTCAGATAATTTCTAGCTTCTAGCTGCGAGGATGCAAAGGCGAGTCGTTGCATAAACAGGCACTGACAGCTGTGCCTGAAACTGCGAAGGTGCTATTGCCATGGTAACAACCCTACCTGGATAGCAACATACATTGTTTGGTTAAATACGAGCGACTGCTTCTTTTTTAGGGAGCACGAACTCAAACTGGTATACGTGCGCCTGTAGCAATTCCGTAGTAACAATGAAATAAAACAATTCGTGCTAAGGCAGCAATTTCCTCAATTTTCTCTTCTGAACTCTCTCCTTATTGCTGATACAATCAGCAGATCTCAAACCGACGTCGCATTGAAATATCAAGTTACTTCTAGTTTCGAGCTGCAACAGCGCATTGATATCTCGTTTCATTAACGCGTCCTAAGTGTTTAAACTAGAAGCGCATAGCAAGTCATGGTGCACTACTGGTACAGAGTGCAGGGGCACCCGCTCGGGGCGCTTGGGACACGTCCCCCCCCCCCCCACCCAGTTTTGTTGATCTCTCGCGGGATTTAAAAAAAACGTTAACATAATCAAGGCCGTTCGAGGATTGCAATACTGAATAAGGGGCTCCGAGCTGAATATGGACTGGACATACAGTGAGCTTTTTTTAGACAAATTTTACTGACCTCTGAACTTCAAGGGGTCGGAAATATAGTACCTTCGTTTATTTATAGCTTCCATTGAAAATTTGGTTCTTTGCATTTTTTTGGAGCGAAACAAGCGGCGCTCTGCCTTTAAAGAAGTCAACGCAAAGTTTGACGGAAAACATCACGGAAAAACTGTTTCTCCGAATCATTTTAAATTTCGGCCATACTCGCTGCCATGCGCAGACCAGGTTTACCACGAGATGGGGCATGTGGTTGAGGAACAATCACCAAAAATCACCCAAAAAACTGAGTCATGTTAAATCAGGGGGAATCGCGGAGCTCCATGTTTAAGCTATTCCTTGCAGCTTCTGTAATGTGTGGCACAGTGGTATCTGGACCACTGCGATGTGACTGAGATTGGCGCTAATGACCTAGCTGTCGACGCGCCATTAAGATTCATTATCTGGGGGGAGGTCACCCCCGAAGGGTTACTATTGCTAATAATGTATATAATGTATATCCTGGCGCAACATTATGTCAACAGTATGTATCCTGGCGTAAACTTTGCTGTACTGATTGATTTCAAATGTATTATCAAGTAAAAAGTGCTGTTCCGATGATTTCATATTTTGTACAAAGCCACTGAGTGAATGTATGTGCTGTACTGCCACCAATAGCATGCGACGTTCGTGGTGAAAATACCAAGTCGGGGCCGATCAAACATTGGCCGGCGATCTCGAGGCGCCGTGCGGAACGACCAATAGCGTGCTAACGTAACGCTTCATAACACGCACTAGCTGTAGAACTTACTAGGAGGAAAAAAGGAATAGCAGTAGAGAAAGCTGTTGTCGATATTGGACCAGTGAGTTTGCCTTTTGTTTGTCATATGTGGCGCTCTTGCGTATGAAGAAACTTGTAGGTCTTCTGATTTCACGTTCATTCAATTGGATAAACAACAAACAAGGTCTCGCAAAGAAGCGCAAAGAGAATCGCTGTTTAAAGGAATTGTCACACTAATAAGTGTAATTTTGATGTTTGTATTTCGACTGATATTATGCCACCCATGGCGAACTGTATCAGATTTAACACCCGATGGACGATACCCCGCACAATGGCCAATCCGAGAGAACTTCGTCAAGATGCCGTTGAGGCCGTAAGTCAAGACGCCACCGAGACGTAGTTTGAGCGGATTGGCCATGCAATGAATATCGCCTATCGGTTCATAAACCAGATACAGTTCGCCCCGGGTGGTATAACTAATTTATCACACGGTCCCGAAATTCCGAAATGAAAAACAAACTTGTTGGGGCAAATGAAAAGTTTGCCTTCATAGCTGTGTTGTTTTTGCAAAGATTATGTCGTCACGTTTGCATAATTTTGCATTAATGCAGTCAGGTGTTTTGTGTCTTGAGGGTAGGATTTTCTTTTTTTTTTAAAAGGTGTAGGAGGAAATTAAGGGACTGATGTCTATTGTCATGTTGCACAATCACGGAAACTTCAAGTAAAAATTACCTCGTTTACCTCATAGTCACATCTTGTGACGTCACCCCCCACTTCACTGTGTATGGCATCCATATCACCACACTTGAATGTGACGATATAAATATGACGACTGTAAAGTGTGGTGATATGGGGTGTATCGCTGATCGTTTTTAGTTAGGGAAACGTGGGAAAGTGTGAAAGTTAGGGACCGTGCGGTAATGCATAATAAATTCAATCATCTTCAAGTTCTTACAGTATATAAGTGTTGTTTTATTGCTACCTCCCCCCCCCCCCCTCCCCGCCTTTTTTAAAAATTCTGCGGGAGCTTGTGCTAGTGCATAATACTTCTTTGGTCACTGCAGCTTTAAAGCCACGGTACGTGACACAGCAAACCGTCGAGCCCAATAACAAAACTGTCGGCCACGTCTGAGGAATGACCGACATGCAACTGTAAGAAGTGAATTTTAATTACACATTTGCCGCTGTCACAATGTGGAATTAAAACAATTCAGACCACAATAGCAAATGTTTACTTTGCAATATTGATTTTTTTTCTTCCGAATTTAGCCTCCGAATTGTATTCTTCATACGCTTGACCCCTCGGCTGTTCTGTATTGTCCAAATAATAATAGATGCAAAGTCTGTTTATCTCTTCGCTCTGTCTGCTCACTGACGAGACGGATTCCACTTGACCAGCTTAAACAATTCAGATTCCTGGGAATCGGAAATTACTTACAAACCAGGCTCCGTAGAATTCTCAGCATTCCTCACAATCACGTCACGGTATAAAAATTCTCAGACGGTAATTCACATTCCATTGCAACGGTCTTAACGAATATCACGACGCCTGCTTCAAGTCCTCAACCCTCCAGCCAGTCACGTTTCACTCGGAGAACTCTAGTTAGCATCCGTGAAAGCCAATAGCATATATACTTAGCACCCTAGATCAGAAACGGAACAAGAGAGAGGCGAGACAGAGACAAAGCCAGGCACGAAAATTTGAGGCCACCAAAATGTTGCAGCATTAATGTGTAACTAAACACGAGAATTTCGTCCAAATTTAAATTCGTTTGCTAGCGTCAAAGATTTCAAACGTGAATGGAAAAAACCTTGATATTTTGGTAATTTGAAAATATGTAACAAAAACCTATCAAACTTTATTTTAGGAGTTGTCATGCCTGCAACTCTTAAAAGAAAGTTTGATAGGTTTTTGTTTCATATTTACACCATCAATACAACTTATTAAACTTCTGTACTCGCCTCTGACTGCCAAGGAACACCCGCAAGCAGTCGGGCGAGAAGTGTGTTTGCTAGTCAGGGGCGAGCAGTCTTTGCTAGGCAAGGGCTAGTAGTGTTTGCTAGTCAGAAGTGCGCTGTGTTTGCTAGGCAGGGGCGAGCAGCCTTTGCTAGACAGAGGCGAGCAGTCTATGCGAGGCAGGGGCGACGAATGTTTGCTAGTCAGGGACGAGCAGTGTTTGCTAGTCAGGGGTGAACAGTCTATGCTAGGCAGGGGTGAGCAGTCTATGGTGGTCAGGGGTGAGTCCAGAGTAGTAATGCTATTCTGCAAATTAAACCTACATTTTTATTATAAAAAAGAGTGCTTATTCGGCTCGTCAATTAAACCTCATTTGAAAACCGTATTTAAGATGCCATCCGCATTGTAGATAGCAGTTTTACCAAAGAAAAAGAATTTTAAAAAGTTTTGTCTGTGTGGAAGTGACAGTAACGCTGTTTTGCTCTTTTTTATATTACTTCTGCCACATAATGACTCACCAGCTCCCTGACAATTTAAATAAAGTTAAAGTTGCATCCGGGGGTCAAATGGGCAAGTTGCGGGTTAACAAGAGTTGATAACTCCCTCAAATTTCATCCCGGAAGTAGCAAGGAAGGCCCATCTCGTTCTCAAATCTGTCACTTATCTCAGTGGTTACCTCTAGGCTACTTTCTTTAAACTTGACTACGGCCAGTACTTGAGTACTGCTCGCCTTCTTAGGGGTGCGTTTACGCAACGAGAGTTTCTTGCTCGCTGAACGCTTTGGCTAGTCAACCGTTATTTATTTATGATTAGTTTTCCATTTCAACTAAATGAATGTGGTAGTAGATAACAAATTAAACGTATTATAAATAATAACACGAAAAAAGAACAAAGTGCAGCAGTATAATTTTAAACATGGCTCCAACATTGTTGTCATTTCACACTATTTCCAAAATTTGATATTCTCGCTCAAAGAGCAGCTTCTGGCACTGATCAGACAACGGTGGAATAAATAGCTGCTCTCAGCAAGAATTCAAGATCCAACATGGTGTCTATTTGGGGGGGGGGGGGGGTATCGAAACGAAGACAAACCATCGAATGCCGGCATTCAGAAATCAGTCCGTCGTCTTGTACTGCAGTAAAAATTGTTTTCTTGCTATCATGAATCGACGCTGTCATGTTGCACGCATCGTACGTCCTATCGCGAGGCACGAGGAGAAGAGAAGCGTTCGCCTCGTTGCCGTGGTTACCATGTATAGACAACTCAAAGCCGCGTGGAACGGTAAAGGCGTGAAGCAGCCAGCACATCTATCTACATCATTAAGGACGTACGATGTGCGTGTGTTTGTACGTCTACTCCTCTGGAACCAAAGCACCTACGAAGATGGGGGTAGGACCAAACTTAAGATATTTAAATTGCGCTCAGGTTAGGCCTATTTTCATCATCATAGCTTGATATTATGACCCTTAAATACGCGAAAAACCCTGAAAAAGTAACGTCAGTTTTTTTTTTAAACCCTCATGATGTTTGTTCATGACGTCATAGTTTGTTCATGAAAACGTCCTCGAGTGAAGCGAAATGATCTGGAGAAGGATGCACGGAAAAAATTACCTGCAAGGACGACGTACTTTGCAACACCCCACATATACATCTTAAAATTAGTTTTGTATTAACTGACTTGATGTATGGAAAAATCAAAACAATAGATTTGGTTTTAAAACGTTGTCAAACATTCTTGTTTCTGAAGCACGGAGGTGCGTGGATTGAACGAGCAAAGCGAGCGATTTCCACGTAAACTAAACCTTTTCAATGTGTGTTTCGCTTTGTTCCATCAATCTTTCAACTCTCTCCTTCGTAGGGGATTACTTCTAGAAGAGAAGACGTACAAACGTACAAACAAACAAATCGTATGTTTGGAATGATCTAGGTGAAATGTAGATGTGCTGAGGAATGTGACGAACGAACTGTGAGCAACATTTGCAATTAGTTTGTGACGAAATAATCAGTACATCGAAATCAGTACAATAATCAGTACAAAGAAATTACATGAAGCATGGATCGTTTTGAAGCTATTGGTTACGCACTGAGATGATCTGGAGAAGGATGCACGCAAAAAATAGCCTACACGGACAACGTATTTTTCAACGCAACACATAGAAATTAAAATTAGTTTTGTTTCAACTGAATTGATGCTTGGAAACCTGGTTTTAAAAAGGTGCCAAACATTCGTGTTTCTGAAGAACGGTGGCGTGTGGATTGAGCGAGCAGAGCGAACGATTTCCACGTAAAGTAAACCTTTTCAATGTGTGTCTCGCTTTGCTCTCTCTCAATCTTTCATATCTCACCTTCGTAGGGGATTACATCTGGAGGAGAAGACGTACAAATGTGCAAACAAACAATTCGTATGTTTTGAATGACATAGATGACATGCAGGCGCGCTTAGGAATGTGATGGACGAAATGTGAGCAATAATTACAATTAGTTTGAGTCGAAATAATCAGCACATGATTTTGTGATGCTCTTGGAATCAAAGAAGTTAGGAAGTTAGTGGAAGCATGTTGACGTCCACGTAGCTGTAGCTTTTTGACGCGCACCCAGCGTTAGCCATGGCGCCAGAAGGAGAGAGGGTCAATTTTGCTAGGTAAATCCTATCGGAAATACTAGGTTCTTTTACATGCCACAATCGACATGAGCACGAGACATCACAGGGCCCTTCTCTGCCCGAAAATGCCAGGGGTGGCTGAGGCCGGATTCGAACCCGGGACCTCTGGCACGGGAGACGGTCATGCTAACCATCAGGCCACCTTGCCCCACTACGTCCACGTAGCTCTCGGATGGCCAGACTGTTGGAATGATTTATGGTTATCAGTTGTTTATGCAGTGAAGCCTTACGAAAAACACGTACTGCACTCTAACCATTTGCTTGATTGTTTTAGACGTGGAATGTCTGTCAGCAGGACAAGGGTTGCAGAATGAAAGCTCCTCGAGCGTAGCGAGACGACGCGGAATGAGCGAGCAAAGCAAGCGACTCCGCTAGTTTAGTATTATCCAAGTAAAAGCTAGTGAGCGAGAAAACTGTTGTTGCGTAAACCCGCCCTTATGAATCTTTTTCTTACCGCATCGAGAATTGTCAGCGCCGTCTGCCTGAATTGTGAAGACCTCTCAGACATATCTCTTATCACGGTCGTCTTCGTCACCTTACGCTCCCTCCAGCCGCAAAACGACAGATCTTAAACGGTCTCATTGATATCCCCCCCCCCCCTTCTGATATTTTCTGCTTGGCTGATACCTACACAGGCAGTCATAATTTTCGGCTTCTTGCAGTCACTTAAGGTTCAACATTCGATATCGTTTTTGCTTTCTAGAATGCTCTTCCTCCTACACGCTTGACTGCCAGCAGTCTAAAATCTTTCAAGAGATGCTTGGAATGTATAGTTACTTCATTGTGAACAAGCGGCTGCAGCGACTACCTAGTCGCAACCGATCCTCTGCACACTTCTGCCACTTTCGAAATGTTGAGGCGCGTACACCTCTATCACGCACTGCAACAGCGCTCTCTATTAATTAATATAAAATTAGAAACCATCACAATTGCCGATTAAAAATGTGTTAGCTTTCAGGCTTAGTCTTAGATTTTAGATGTAATTGGTAGCTTTTATGCCTAATTTTTACCTGCCGTTTTAAATTCGTAAGTAGCAGCTAACGGAGAATTGTGATCCAGAGAAAGCTTGAGACCTGACGTGGGCCCAATTATTATTAATTTATTAGTTACGGTGGATTTTACTGAAACCGCTATGCTGGCAAACAGGTAAAGTGATGAAGGCACAGCCATGAAATTTCATTATTCGTTTTGAATGCCACTAAAACCTTAGCGATAGAGTCTTTTCAGCGATTTGAACGTTTATACGGCACTCACTTAGACATAATAGCAGCTGTTTTTTTCTCTTTTTTTGCAGCCAGGTTGATAGCTCTCTGTGCAAAATCCATCAAAATACCATTTCCCTGTATTGTCTAGTGCTAGTGACGTACACGTGACGAAGGCAGTTCGAAATATGCTGCAAGTGCTGCACAGAAAAGACAGAATAAAACAGTAATACTTAGAAACATTGACGTATTACTCGTTTCAGCAGCTTTGAGACTCATAAGTGATGGTTTCATTTGGGATAAGGGCCGGTAACCAGTTCAGTCTGTTTTATTGGTGTAATCTACATCCACCCAAAACCAAAACTGGTATAAAAACCCGCCAAGTTTCCAAAAACGATCGGTCTTTGAAGGTAGTGATATCATTCAACCAGGGAAAGGCCGCCAAAGTTAATCCTATTAGCCAAGCTAATCTTTAACTTTAACTTGTTTACTTGAAGCGCCCAAAATGTGGGCATAGTACAACAAAAGATTCATTTGCGGAGAAACAATAACGCAACTAAGAAAACAAAATCATGGGAAAATGAATGGGAAAAGACAGTTCGAAAGTTAAATGAAAACTTGAAGTTTGCTACTTGCTGTAGCAATCTGCAAGTTTTCATTTAACGTCCAAAGTAGTATATGGTGCGATTAACTTGGCTAATAGGATTGGGCTTGGCGGCCTTTCTCTGGTTGAATGATACCACTACCTTCAAAGGCCGATCGTTTTCAGAAACTTGGCGGGTTTTTATACCAGGTTTTGGTTTTGGGTGGATATCACACCTTTCATAGGAATGTGACCGTACATAAGGGTACACCGTGTTATCTTCATCTGTACCATTTTTCTACAGGAATTTTATTTCTATAAATTTTCACATTTATAATTTTAAAATTTACCATTGCCAATTAGCCGTTAGATTAGCCAAATTGACACGGCTTAGTTTATTGTATGACCATTCTTCACATTCATAAGTTGCTTCAATCCCATTTTTTGCACACACTGGCTAACAATCGCTGATTTTGTTCGCTTTGCTCAATCAATCAGCACCTCCCCTTCAGTTGTTTTGTTTATCCCTGTATCTTTCCCTTAATTTTTCAAGATTTCGTTCACATTTAGTCATGCAGAAACCCTCGAAGGTCGCTGTTACAAAAACAGCAGCACGCGAAGCATTTTATTTTTGGGTTATCAACAAAAACTCCGTTAGCTCGTGGATGTTCGTATTATTGCGTAACCATCATCCCTTCATTCTTACGCAATCCACGACAACGTTAATGTTTCCTTAGTTTGTCATTTGTTACAGTTCATTTTTTAGTTCGTTCAGGCTTTTACAATAAATCAAAGGACCAGTGTTGATTGTTCAAGCCATTGTTGCTTGAAATCTTTAGTTACAACTTAGAAAAGAAACGAAATTTAAATTCGTTGGTGGCAAATTTCAAAACCCTCCAACGCATTTGTCCTGACCCCTACAACCCTCAAACCAATAAAAAGACCATGCTCAGATCACCATGCATCCGTGTGCAAAAGTTCAGTTACATAGGCCTTCCCATTTTTACGTTTGCCATGAGCAATGAGTCTATGGGATTTAACATGGTGCCAGCGTTAATAGCTAGTTACTAGTTACTAGCTAGTCAGTAACATAAAAACAACGTTATTGACGCATCTTTCTCTCTATGAATGGTGGACACTCAGCCTTTAACTATCATTTTTTCTTTATCCCCGCACCTTCCCCTACGTTTACCACATTTTGAAAGATTTCTGTCACATTGGGATTTATCCTCAATATGCCAAAATATGCTTTTAGTTGCTTACGGTTAACAGACACATGTTTGCTAGTCAGCTAGTGACGCCGCCTTTTTATCATTAACAATCAATTTTTTAACAATCGGATGTCTACAATGGGATGATCTACTGTTTTTTGGCGGTGTTACGTTCATTGTATATTAAATTTTATTGTAAATGCATTGCCCGCACTATACACGCCAGGTTCGCTTTTGATGCCATCAAAATCGAGGGTACACGATGATGATGCGTTGCTTGTGCGATGAATATGCGTATGGTTTCACTGTGCTACTCTAATAAATACTGTGCGCACCGACGATATTTTGGGTTTTAAAAACGGTTTTAAAGTAAAACGTTACATCTTTTGCTTTGTAAGTCTGGGTTTAGAAACTTACTAATGCTAAACAATCGTACCAATGTAATTTTTCTCTTTTTATTTTTAAAGCTGAGTTGGCTAAGGGTAAAACACTTAAAACAATTAAGTGTGCGTCGCAAATCATTGATACTGTGCAAAAAATTGGAGTTAATGTGACAAGTAATCGCTGCAAAACAAATTGTAGTTCACTTTTTTAAACACTGTATCTGCTGCGTTGCTGGCCGAGTACTAGTGGTTTAACAAGCAAGAAAATATTCCGTTTATTAATAAACATTTTCAGTATTTTATTACTATTGGAATTAGACTGTTGGTTTTATTGTTGCTGTCATCAAGTTGCTTTTAATACAGGATTTTTTTTTTTTTTTTTGTCAGCAAAGGTTGACCAGGGAGTGAGTAAAAAAGTAAAAATTTCCTAAAGATTTTGGTACAGAACCTGGTAATTTGTTTCCTTGCACTTTGTAGCCTACCATACTGCTTCGGATGAACTGTACAGCCATAAAATTAGAGATGCGAATGTGTTTGAGATGTAATGGTACAGGACATGTGACGCCTTAATGCACAAAGTCAATACTCATTCATATCAATTTTTGACTTGGGACAACACGTACACTTTTACCCTGAAAGGAATGCAAACAAATAACGGTTTCGTACCCCAATTTTATGGAATTTTTAGCAGTGGAGGCTCTGCTGGGTGGAGTTTCACGTAGTTACGTCTGTAACTGCATGTGGGAGAGGAGAGGACTGAGCAAGGTCATTAACGCCTACCTCAGTCACGGTGCAGTGGTGTGGGTTGCCACTGTGCCACATATTACAGAGATGATAAATAAACCCCAAATCTAGATCTGCATGTGGTTTCACGAGTGCAAGGTATGATCGTGAGTATATCTCTGTAATGTGTAGTGCAGTGGTAACCCAGCCACTGTACTGTGACTGAGATTGGCGCTAATGACCTAGCTGTTGACGCTC
>JAHWFP010233679.1:0-31992 GCA_023313725.1 Lithobius niger | reverse complement strand
GAATGAGAGCCAAAATTTGACCATTGTCTAGACTACAATCAGAGTGAGAACCTAAATTTGACCATTGTGTAGACTATAATCAGAATGAAACTAATTTTGGCCATTGCCTAGACTATAGTTAGATTGCGAGCCTAAATTTGACCATTGCCTAGATTATAATCAGAATAAGAACCTAATTTTGACCATTGCCTAGACTATAGTCAGAATGAGAGCCTAAATTTGACCATTGCCTAGACTATAATCAGAACAAGCGCCTATATTTTACCATTGCTAAGACATAATCAGAACGAGAGTCTATATTTACCATGCCTATACTGTAATCAGAATGAAAACCTATCTACTCAGACCAAACGATTTTCTGCTGAGCTATCTTGTCATGAAAACCAATCTTATTAAATTTCTTCGTAAGATGGATAAATGTTTATAGTACAAATATTTGCCAAATGGGTGTCTGTACCCTTCATACAGAGGCTTAATAGAGACTCCTTGTTCCTCTGAAACCCTTCATTATATACACCTGGTTGAAGTTGATAAGTGAAAGCCAAGTAAAATGTAGAATGGATGGATTCTTCATTGATGTCCATCCATGTCTGTGATGATGACAATGATGGGGATGAAGTTAAAGGCCAAAATACGTGCCAACAGAAACATTACCAGGATGGACATCTGCTGCAGCTTAGCTTCCCTGCAAGATTTATTGAGCTAAGTTACAATTAGGTATGCCTAAATCTTACTATTCTTGCTAAAATTTAAAAAATACATATATTTTGAAATGATGCGGAACCAGCTAAGTGTGTTCAACTAAGACCTCTTTGTTTTATGCCTCTCATATATAAAGAGAGAGTTCGAAAGATGTTTCATTATAAAACAAAAATTCAGTTCATTTAAGTTGCATCGAAAATACACGCTATTGCCATCCAGATTAATAAAGAGGATGGAACCAAATGGAGAATGACCTACCAACGGAATATTGTCGGTTTTTCGTGTGCTTCATAAAATGAAATAATAAAAACTCAATAGGGTTGCATTTTTGTTATTTTACTGTCGAGCCAATACTTTTTCTGTAATTTATATTTTGTCCTTCTAATGGTTTTCTTATAGGCTATTATCCAAATGCTCTGAAAGCCGGAAATAAGTAAATTAATGCAACTTTTCGACTTTTATATAGGAGGATTTATCAAGCACTAAAATAAAATATTATAAATATTATTATATTATAAAATGAAACCATAACAGGTGACGGAGAAAGAAACCAACTAAGCGATTAAAATTCAGACGATGGCAGACGTTTAGGCAAAAACTTTAGCAACGTTGCAGACCAACTCACCGTCAAGTAGCGTTGATTTGTACAAGGTTTCCATAAATTGTTTGTTACCAATAGGGCAGTGACACAACGTACTATTATTGTGTATAACTCTATGGTGGAGTCAGTAACTGGGCTAGCTGCAAGGAGCACTGGAGGGCGAAAAGAAGGTCGTCTTACTGAAGGCAGTGCTATTAGACTGGATTTCTTAAGACTATAACGCGCGATTTTTGTTGTTGGAGAAAACAACGTTCTTTTAAGCCTAAGAAATCCGCTCTTAAAGCACTGTCTTGACTAGAAGTGCCGTTGTTTTCCGTTACATTTTTAATCTAGTGCACCTTGTAGCTATTACCTCCAAATGGTGTTTCGTAGCCAATATGACGTCACTTGACGCTGCTCTATACTTCCGGGTTCGTCCGAATTGTCATGGCTTAGTTATTGGCTTTCTTGATCGTCCTTTGTAATATTATGACCAAGATTCAACGAAGAAACACAGTCGACCCAAGATTCCTTTTTAGCTTTTTATTTGTATCTTAGCTGCTTGATAAGGGGCCATCCTTACATTACGTCACACTCTGGGGGGTGGGTGATGGTTGATTTATTGTGATAATTTTGATACAAGGGTAGGGAGGTGTTTCCAAAATGTGACGTCACAATGTTGCATCTCATTTTGGCCTTCACACCAACTTAATTTTTTGGCATACTGTGAAAATGTTTAACTAAACAAATTGTTGGGAGGCAGGCTTCTACGCTGCGTGCAATCTTCCCTACAGTGCTCCGCTCAAAACATGCTCTACTCAGGCTGACGCCTGGCCGTGTGTTGGCCTGAATTCGTTAGCGTAGTTGGCTATGGGATGGCTCTATGATGCTCTCCTCCACTTGCATTAATCTGGCTGATTATTATTTATAATCGATCCAAGTTATTAAGTGTATGTATACAAATTATTAAAGTAATAAGTAAGGCTGTACCGAGCACATTTTTTCCCCTGCCAAGCCGATACCAAGCCGAACTTTAAAAAAATGCCTGGTACACCGAGCTGAACCGAGTCGATCAGTGCTGCCGAGCAGAAACGAGCACCTTTATTAATGCGCACTTGCTCAAATACCAAGCAGGCTTCGAAAAGCAAATCTTTTCACTAAAACAGCCTACTGTTACCAAAACGATGCTGCAGTTACCAAGTGTAACATGAAAGCGAAGTAATAGTTATAGCCATACTTTTGCAACAATGGTCCGCTGATAAGTGGTTTTTGGCCCACTTTTTCTTTGACAGATTCCAAGGACTGAAAGATCGTCCGAGGCCGAATGGCCGGCCCACTTATCCTGCCCACTTATCCGGCCCACTTTTGAAGAATGCGTTAGCAATATAGAAAGCATTGTTGCAACTGGGCTGCTACGAGATTTAGCAGCCGACTTTACAACAATGAAAAAGGAAAAAGTATGGTCATAATGTCCGAAAAAACATTAAAAAAAAGTAGTTAATCTGCACGAATTACCTGAAAATTTAGTTGCTGTATTAAATTCTGTGGTAGTCGTATAACTTTCCTTCAGCATGAACCAAGCATCGACAGTCGGTTCGTCAAATTAAAGGACTCTGACCGCAATCGTCGACTGGAACTGAGTAACCGCCAGAATGAAGCTCGCGTTCAAGGTCCATCGGCCCCAGAATCGCGTGCCAAGAGAGCAGCTTGGCTTGGTTAAATGGACATAATTGCTCGGTATACCGAGCATTACTGACACGCTCTGCTCAGCGAGAATCGGCTCGGCGGCTCGGAATCGGTATGCAGCCTTAGGAATAAACAAATATAAAGTACTTTGAAATATTACATGGGGCGCGGGTTGACTGCTGAATGTGACGTAATTATTAAGGGGGTGATATAACCTAACCTAACCTATGTTATGCAAAGGTGCTTATGCCAAGAAGGAGAATAAACAAAGGAATGGTATATTCAGGGGATTATTCACTATGCAACACGGTTTTATTCTTGGAGATATTAGAAGTGATCCAGGACTGCTCTAGAAGTAGGTTGAAGCAGGGATGGACGTTAGCTGGAGAGTGTTTGGTGGTGTGCATGTGCTTCAATCCCCAAATGGCTAGCTGCTGGAGAAGCAAGGGTTTTTCCACCCAGTCCCGTTTGCCTTAGTAGTTCATAGATGGCACCACTGAACGTCCCATGAGCCTCCTCTGCTTTCGACCACCTCCTTTGTTGATGACATCAGCAGCCAGGGCCGTCGGTAGCAAATAAAAAGCGCTACGGCCGAACCAAATCATCTAGATAGCCGGGGGGAGCGCCGTAAAGCTCCCCAAGCGAGGTCTGGGACAAACTGAGGCAGTTTCCGGTACCACAAGGTCTTATCTCGCTTCTGGAGACCATGTTTTGAACACATTCTTAGGGTTTTCATTTTTTTAGTTAAAATATGGATCACAGGATCTAGGAATTTATGACGGGGAACTTTTTGGAACCATTCTTTTCGCTTTTAGTAGTTGGTGACCGTCCCCCCCCCCCCCCAATTTCACTGTAAAGAGATATTGCATGCTATTAAGTATACGATTTGGACGGGAAGGGAGCAAATTTTTGTGTTCATATAAGCTTTTTTTTTAAATGCATCCAAATTACGTGAAGTCGGTGGGCAGTCCTGTGCTTGAGTCCCAGTCGGGGCAGTTGGATTTTATTTCTTTATCAGATTAGTGTATCTTGTATTCTAACAAGGCCAGTCTTTACTACAGACTGTTTGCTTCTTTACCCTTTAATTTGTGATTTTATTCTTTATTTACCGAGGCCATTTTAGGACCTTATTCTTGCGGTAGCATGTAATAAGTAATTCGTTACCCCCACTGCCACAATTTCTCCTCTTCCTTCCCCCCCCCCCCCAACCCCCTGTAGATCCGTCACGGGTTCATAGAGTTGCAGTCGGCTGGCTGGCATGTTTGGCTTTTTCCAACTTTTGTTGTTGATCACTTGCCGTGTCAGTCTGGCCGTGTCAGTCTGGCTCAGCGGTAGGACCTTGGCCTTTGATTTCAAAGGTCCTGGGTTCGGTTCCCCGCTCAGGCAGTCTGACATACAAGTCCAAAAGGCAACGTAAATAGGTGTGCATCCGTATTTATTGATCACTTGCTGAAGCTTGTTTTGGATAGCGCCATGTTTTGAAGTGTTTCTTTTGTTTTTCCCACAAAACCGTCTTCTCTAGCCCAAGCTCATATAAGTTGAAATATAAGTTGCACTCATTTTATGCTATCTGGACAGACGCTGCTCGTCAAGCTCCGCAGGAAAGTCACACGTATGCTACAGGGTTGCTTCAAAAAGTTGAAGACAGCTGCCGAATTGTGTCTGTTTGGATGTATATACGGTATTTTACAATGTTATGCCCAAAAGTGGTACGGCAAATGCTGCACCAGCCGTACCGCTTCCTACGGCCCTGTCAGCAGCACTAAACTGACCCAACACTAAGCCAGGATACAGGCACATAAAAATGTATAAGATTATAATAATGAGAGTTTAATCTCTAGCAAAATATGTATAATACATACAGGGTATGTAAGGGCAAGCAACGGTAAATAAAGATAAATAAGGATAAATTGCAATATTCAATGGCAAACGTGGAAACCAAGGCTTCCCATCACGAACATGCCCCTGACTGGCCCCTATGTATTAATTCACAAAGAGCCAAAAATGAGAATTTTAACGAGCAATACCCATACCCCGGGCCTTTAAACACGTGTTAACTCGGATTTTGTTTTTCCCTGCAATAAATTAGGATTGGCGGCTCTTCATGGTAAACGGTCTAACGGGGCCGAAAACATGACATGTTTGGTGGTGGTGGTGGGTGACATCCCCAACCAGAAGACTGAGTCGGAAAACCTCAGTTGAAAATATCAGGAAATGGTACGAGTCTACATAAAAACAAGTGGTGGACAGAAATAAATAGGCAAAAATAAAGTTTCACAATTTCGGACATAAGCACGATCCAGTCAAAATTTGTCTTTTCATCTGCCAAGTATTTAGTCTTTGATACACCCTTGAAGCCTGAAGGTGTCTTCACACGTCCCCACTCAGTGTGACGAAAAATAACAAAATGGAAGAGCAAGCTATTAGACTGAACAAATACTGGGGAACTTTAGGGTTAAGTTAGGGTTAGGAGGCTTGGTTTAGGTTGTGGAAAAGAGCCTAACCAGAATTGGGCCTACTAAACAGCCAAAAATCCCCTTAACTAGGAGGAGACCTAGCAGGGGTCGAAGGAGGACCAGCCAGTTGGCTGGCCCGAAGGCTTTCTGATTTTTTCAATGCTGGTCCCTATGCTTAAATACTTTTTGGTAACCCCTGACAACCGCGAAATAGCAATGGTAAATGGAAAGTTCTAGAAGGTTCTAGAGGCAGAAAACGGAAATAAAATTACAAGGCATAGATAATGTCCACCTATGTAAGATTAGACACACAAGACTAAGATTGGCCATTGCCCCCAGCAATCATGCAAGTAAACAAGATTTGCGACACAGTGACGCTTCCTTGGATGCAACATTTTGATCTTCCGTGGCGCCTGATGCTTCTATGGTGCCACACGTGTGAACGTCCTTACTCTGTTCTATGCTCAGCTTCTAGTGGCGCTTCTTGGACGTACCACTGAGTGACCACGTGTGAAGCGAGCCTTAAACAAATTAGCAAAATAACTCCCAAAATTGTACCGCTGACAGGCTAAACACGCGCAATGAACATTTTCGATGACTCTTCTTTCCCCGCAAATGAATATAACTTTAACAGATAACTGTTACCTGTATTTACATATGGTGTAATTCCTTTATTCAGAGGATGCCAACACTTTCATGCTGTTGCATAACTGACCTTTAATGCTTTACGCCATTAGTGTAATTAATGAACCTTCCTTTTATTTTCCTGTATTTTATCTTTTGTTTTCCAAAGGAAATGACGTTTACCGAGATTAAAAACAAATAACAGGCAAAAAATAAAAACCACAATCCTTTGGTGTTTACGTGGAGTCAGTAATACTAAAGCCGCTTTAACGCTCAGGCCACAAGCACCCAGAATCTTCGAAAGCTGTTACCACGTGTAAAGGCTACACCAGTTTCCTTACTGGGGGGGGGAGGGGAGGGAGAAGAGCTGTACGTTTAATTACATAGTGTAGTCTTATCAGCTTTTAAGTAGACCCCAAGTGGAGAACCGTTTTGTGATAACGACCATTTTGTTCTCCTCTCCTTGTTTCCAAACATATTGTTCGCCAAATTTGGCCATCGTTAAGTTTAAAGTTACCAACTTTGAGCAGGGTCAACTATGCCTATCTGCAGAAAGTTATGATAACACTTTACGGATTCGAGTTTTTAGCCCCTGGCTTAATAGCCAATATAAAATACTCGTTTATAGATCAGTGGTGACCCCTTCGCTTTATTCTTCGTCGCCAAAGAAAATCGTTCATGAGCATTTAGAAACATTAAAACAGGAAAAAAAGTTGATTTTTTTTTCTTGTTATGTTGTTGTTATTTCGTGTCTTTATCTCGCTAATGGGAGAAATTTCGCAGACTCTCGAATTTCTCCAGCGCACTAACTGTCTAGGATCTGTATGGGAGATCTCGGATTTAGGGTTAATTTACCATCGAGCGCAATAAAGGTTTAGGGTCTTTAGGACTAAGCACAACCAAATCCTTATTTGGACCGGTCGCACTAACACGCGTTTCACAAAAGCGAACCTTCATTCTCTTCTCTTGGTTTCAGAAAGCAATTTTCGAGTTTTTTTTCTTTCATTTAACCGTTGAACCAATTACATTGGTATTTGATATCATGACTTCGAAGACTTCAAACAGCGAAAAGTTTGCAGGAATCCTTAACAAGATTTGTTTGGGGTATATTGGGTAGATTATAAAGTTACAAAAAAAAATCATATTTGGTGTTTGATATACGATGGCGAGAACCCTTAACAAATTTTATTTGTAGTGCATTATAAGACTGCAATCAAACCATGCTTGGCGATTGATATCATGATGGGAAAACCCTTAAAGGTCTTCATTTTGGAGGATTTTAAGAATACATTAAAACCATACCTTGCATTTGACGTCAAAAGGATGAGAGAGAACAAGTTTTCCTTTTCGTAAATCATAGGACTGCATTAAAACCATACTTGCTATTTTACGTCATGATGGTGAGAACTCTTCAGAAATTTTCTTTTGGGTAGATTATAAGATTACATTACAAAATACTGGGCGTTTGACGTCCTTATTGGATAACGAGAACCCTTGACAAGCTTTCTTTGGAGGTCGTTATAAAATTACATTAAAAGTCACACTGGTGTTTGGCATCCTGATGGCGCGAGCCCTTAACAATTCATTTTTGGGGTAGATTATAAGATTACAAGTCACACTTGGTGTTTGACATCCTGATGGTAAGATCTCTTAATAAGTTTTTTTTTTTTTTTTTTTTTTTTGGCAGAGTATTAAATTTACTAAAAATCATACTTGACGTTTGGTTTCATGATGGCGTGAAGAACCCTTTAAAAGTTTTGTTTTGGATAGTTTACAGGTATAAGATACAAAAAACAAACCAGCTAATAAACTCCGGTAACAATAGTATCATTTTCATACCTATATATTTTTTCGTTTATTTTGAAACTTCTTCGGTTTGAACGATCCTCACCAGAGAAACTTAACTACTTCGACACATTTACCAGCCATCACTTTCATCCCTTTGTTTTATTTTTGCGGCCGATGTTCATGAAGCAGTAGGGTAGATTCAAAGATTTTAACGCCTACATTCCCACACACTTCTGCATATTACGACGCTATTAGCACCAGCCTGAAGCCAAAAACCTTTCTGCAACCATGGTAAGAAGAAAGGAATACTCCAGCGCGGTAAGAGAACGCTTTGAAAGACAATAACTTTTTTTTTGGTTTTTAGGAGGAGGACGTCAAAAATAAGAATGAAGGAGCGAAAAGGAGTTATGGGAGGTAGGGGGAAGGGAGGGAGGGTGTTGGCAGCGAGAAGAGACAGTTTTGTAAGAAACGCTGTCATCCCGGATTCTTTGTCCTTGCGCCTTGTGTGACGTCACCACCTCATGTTCGGATATCGGATAAAGCGTGAGACACAGACTGATGCCTGCCGCTCGTGCCACGTTCCCTTTCTTCTTGCGTTCCTTTTGTCTCGCCTTAGTCCTAAAAAAAACATCCCTCCCGTCGGTTGTTTGCTTGTCTGTTCACTGCAACCGGTAGGTGGGGGAGAAAGGAAAAAGCAAAGCTGTTTTCCGTTTGATAAAAGGGTATGTCGCCAGTGGCGATAAGAATTTTTTCGCCCTGTTTGTTTGCTTGCTTGTTTGCTACACATGGTATTTATGGCGCACCAGACTTTCGCGGTGTTTTGTAAGGTTCGCCTAAATCTTTCATGTGGTTTTGCAGCTAACCGTGAAATTTGCTGTTGGATCTGTGGTGACTGGCGTCGCCCCATATTTAGTGGGTAGATGAAATGGTAGGACACGGCTTTATAAGTACCATGGTGTGGGTGTGAGGCGTTTAACTTACTTTAATCTCTCTCGCTCCAGAAGTGTGAAGTCCTTTTTCAGTCTTCTGTACAGCCGTACCGGCTGAGAAGACTATTCCAACGACTTTGACCGTCCGTCGCTTTTTTCAACTTCGCAACGGTACCAGATATTGACGACCACGGTTTACGACGTTAGATTCAGTGTCAAAAGTTTAGTTAAATAACATGGCAAATTAAAACATCGTTACTTCCTTATGGCTAATAGACTTTTTCGACGTAACTAAATTAAGTAATAACATTTGATCGTCGAATTGAAATGCTAAGGATTTGTGTTAACGCAGCCGTAAAAACAAAAACATTTCAGCTTCGTTTAAAATAGTCTCGTCGCATTGTTGCATGAGTGAATAGGCTCAGCGTCGTGCCAAATTCTCCATGAAGGCGCGTTTACGCAACAAGTCATTCTCGCTCACCGAATGCTATTTGCTAGTCAACCGTTATTTATTTATGATTAGTTTCCCGTTGCTACTAAATGAATGAGGTAAAAGATAACAAATTGTATGTATTATAAATAACAAAACGGATAAAGAACAAAGTGCTACAGTAATTTTAAACATTGCTAAAATATTGTTGTAATTTCACGCTATTTCCAAAATTTGCTATTCGCCCTCAAAGTACAGCTCCTAGCAATGATCAAACGTCGGTAGAATAAATAGCTGCTCGCAGCGAGAATTCAAAATCCAACATGGCGTCCATTTCGTGGCTATCGAATCAAAGACAAACCATCGAATGCCGGCATACAAAAACAGTCCGTCATCTTGTACTGCAGAAAAAATTGTTTTCTTGTCATAAATCGACGCTCAAATGTTGCAAGCATCGTACACTGTGTCACGAGGCACGAGGAGAAGATTTGTGTCTGCGTCGTTGCCATGTTACTACGTATAGACAACTCGAAAGCCGCATACTCCGGTAAAGGCGAGCAGCAGCCATCAGATTTAGTATTGATCAAGTAAAGCTAGTGAGCGAGAAACCTGTCGTTGCATAAACGCGCCCTTAGGCCCATCTACTATTTACGAAATTAAACAGTAGTTACAAAAATTAAGGCTTAAAAATGAAAATTAGGTCTAAAATCACGTTACCACGGCAACGTAAATTTTCTACGCGTCGCTGATGGCGTCGTCAACAGTGTCTCTCCCGTCACTTCCGTACTACCAAGGATACGTTGCGCGTTACCACTGTAACTGTCTGCCCGGAGGCGCACTGTGTTACAAAAAATGAATAGGCTTACTATACAATCTAAATCTTCGTTAGCTGCACTTACGAAATTAAAGCTGCAAGTAAAAATGAGGCCCAAAAGCTGACAATTACGCCTAAAATGTAAAATAAGTTTAAAAGCTAACACATTTTTAACCGGCAATTCTGATGGTTACTGCTTTTAGATTATGTAAAAGAGATCGTTGTTGCAATGCGTGATACAGGTGTGCGCCCCACCATTGGTAGTGACAGAACTGTACAGAAGACCGGATGCGACGAGGTAGCCGCTGTAGCCGCTTGTTTAAGGTTTACCGCTCACACGGGACTATCAATGGAGGAACCCGCTGGGTGTACATCTGGAATGGAGGGATTAAACTGCACTAAACACAACAAATCCTTGCCGTGGTATTTACTAAAACCGTGTCCTGGCTACCGTTTCATCTTCCAGCTAAAATGGAAGCCATAATAAGATGATTGCAGAGTCCCACTGATCAATTGGCGAATTTCACGGAGAGCTGCGTAACCACAAGAGAGATTTAGGCGAAACCCTTGCCTCCTGTTGCGCAAGCCTCTAACAACTCGGCTGAACGCTGCTCGCTTCACTAAGGTTCCCAAGGAACCTTCATGAAATTCGCTTTTCGTTGCTGAACGGATTACTTTATCTTCTTGCGGAGTCGTATGTGATGATGTGGAAGGGTTAAGGGGTAACTTGGTCCGAAGTAACAATTCATAATCGACCTACAGTTTTCTGCCTTTTCCTAAAAATCCCTGCAAATAAATCGTCATCATGTTCAGCAGTACTAGGCAATTATGCGCCTATGTAGTTGAACATGCTGACGAGTCGATTGATATACAGTCATTTCGAGAAAAGGCATGAAAACAGCGGGTCGATTATTATTCACTGGGAACTGAATTGCAGGACCGTGAAACCCTGCTGAGAGCTTCTCAATACTGGCGTGTTACAAACGTTTTCGCTATCGTTTTCGTTTTACGGTCGTGCAGATAATGAAGCCACTGCGCGTCGAAGTGGCCAACCATCTCTCCCAGCAGTACATAAATCGGCACCATCAAACGCGGACAGATTAAAGGCGCCTGTTCACCCTTTCGATGGCGTTGCTCATTTTCTAAACACAGCATCCACGTTCCAGATTCTCCATCATCCAATAGGCGGATGTGGGTCACGTGATCTCGTTTTAGTTTTAAAAATCGCGGCGCTGCTGCGAATAGTGTTGTTCCGTTTTTAATTTACCGCTGTTTTCTTTATATAGTTCGAAGATTCTATGGTGCTGCATGTAGGAGTTGAAAGGTGAAAAGGTACCTTTAGGGAGAAAGTTTTAAAGTTAAAGTTCTGCCATTTGTTGTGCCTTCGTGTTCTGTCAATGCATTCAGTTAATAAAAGAGCAAAGAACAACCCACGTGCTACGACTTTATGAAAACATACAACACCAGCAGGTACATTGATATCTGATTAGTGCAGTGCAATGCTTATGCTCTTGGCATTTTCGGGACGAGAAGGGCACTGTGGTGTCTGGTGCTCATGTCGATTGCAGCATGTGTAAGATGCTGGTTTTTCGCTTGGATTTCTCCACCTAAATTGTCTCTCTCGTCGTCTCCTTTTTGTCGTGGGGCAGATACCCCTGTGTGAAGTAAATACAAAACAACAAAATCGTGTCCCTAATTATGAATATAAACACAGAATGGATCCTGAATGGGTCCTAGAACGGACCCCAGAATCGATCAAATGTACTTAATGACCCTCACAATCACATCGATTCTTAATACTATTCAGAAAGACACAATAATTGCTTAAGGCCCTTTCCTTTTAAATATGTAAATTTTTCCTCGTTAATCAACGGAAGACACAATGATTGCTTAACGGGACCTTACCTTCAAAATTATATATAACTTTTTCTTCACTACTCAACATAAAGTTCAGTCATAAGCATTTATTTTTCTGCCATTAGTCAACTATTGTTACCAGTACAGCCATTGTTATGGCGAATTATTTTTCTGGACACATGACGAAAGCTGAAGAAGTGAAACCAGTAGGAAATGTAGTGACTAAGAAATCTCCTCTTGTAATATTTCTACCGTGTCCCACATACGATTGAATTTCCTGCTGTTAGATCTGTAAACGGTCGAACTGCGGATGCCGTTGCCATTAGCAGACTCCTTAAAACGTCTGCATTGTGATGAAGACACTGCCGGGAATCGAATGTCCAAAGCTTAACCAAAAATCCGTAACAAAAAAATCGCTTAAAGTTGCTAAGCGTTACCCTAACCGTCCCGAATAACTTGTAGGCGGCATTAACTGTAACCGTAACCGTAACCAAAACTTAATAAAATAGCGTTTTTTTTTTTTTGGGCTGGTTCGCAGTTGCCTGACATCACTTCCGGCCGTCGTTATTTTCTCAGGGAATAAGACCGTAACAGAACCTTAAATGAAAAAAAAAAGGGAAAACCACTAGAAATTGCCAAACCGTAACCATAACCAAATCCAGTAACTTATGGATGGCATTAACAGTAAACGTAACTACATACACCGAAAATGAAAAAAAATTACTAAATCGTAACCGAAAACCGAACCAGAAGAAAAAAAAATAACCGAGTTCGATTCCCTGAGACACTGCAGAAGGGAGAGAGTTTAATCGTTTCTAACAGGCACTACGTGCTTAGCTTCATTTCAGCTAGCTGCACTTGACACGGCTATCTGAAACGCAATATAAGTAAAGGATAATGCCCGAAAACCGGGGGCTATTCGGAATCACTGCACACGTGCGCGCAGTATCCGCGGGCTATTGTTTCTGAATATTTCGCTCGCGATCACAGTTGAACAGCAAATTCATCGGCAATAGGCAATAGGGATCACGTGATATTTTACGGCGCCGTACATTACGCCAAGCATAAATACAATCGTATCTTAAATATACAGTGGTACGACTGCCCACGATAATCGTAAGCCTATCCTGACTTTTTCCGGAACACCTTTTATTTGAAGGATGGGGTGGGGGAGGGGGGGGGCGCGGGGGTGCTCCTCGCACAATATAAATAGATATTATATATATATATATAGTATATATTATATATACTGTATATATATATATATATATATACATATGAAAAATGTTGTTGTATAGGCTAGGAGATTATAGTACTATATATAATAAATATACTATATATACTGTATATACTATAATCTCCAGACCAGCTTTGCTGCCAATGAGCCAGTGACGCAAATTAATTTTGTTAATTGTTCCCCGTTCACAATGAACTTCGCAATTTTGAAGGTAAGGTCCCGTTAAGCAATCATTGTGTCTTCCGTTGATTAACGAGGAAAAATTTACATATTTAAAAGGAAAGGGCCTTAAGCAATTATTGTGTCTTTCTGAATAGTATTAAGAATCGATGTGATTCTAACTTTAGAAATTTTCGAAAATCACTATCAAATAGAGTAATAGCCTATAAAGCTTCAACAACATTTTTCATTGTTTTATTATGTTTGAAAAGTGCGGGCCATTATGCGGGCCGTTTTCACCTTCCGCGCGTCAATGGGACGATAAGTCTGTCCTACTGTCCGGGATTTTTTTTAATTTTACAGGAAAAAACATATGTATGATAAGATTTAGATTTGGGGTTTGTTTACCATCTCTGTAATGTGTCGCACAGTGATAAACCGAACTAATGCACTGTGACTGAGGTTGGCGCTAATAACCAGACTATCAATGCGTCATTAAGCCTCAATTCCCCCTCAACCCCCCCCCCCCCCATGCTACTGAAAATGACCCGCACTTACTGCAGCAATTGCAAAAATCATTTTCATACTATTGTTTTCTCCGGGCCAATAACTAGGAATGCGGAGTTGGTGAAAGCTGTTTTCATCAAAACATGAAAACATGAAAACAGAAACGAGAAACTCGGTTGTCACAACGACCGCGAGCCTCTTTAAGTTTTATCTGACATTTAATTTTAGGAAAACTCCGATTCCCATTGGTGCGAAGAACTGTAGTGCCTCGACCGTCCAGATTGCATCAGCTAAGTTTACATGACTTCTGTTTTAAATTTCTCTAGACTTTTGGGAAGCTAAGAGACGTCGGTACCATCTGCTCAGTATTAACTTCTGCCACAAAAGTGTACTTATTAAGTTCATGCCCACGAAATATTCATTAAGACGAAATTGAAGCTTCTGAAATAAATGCTTAACGACGCGTAAGTTGCCATAAGTTGCCTTTAATAATTCCATTTGGTATACAGAAACGGCGACTTAAAGCTAAATGTTACTAAAAACCTGGATAAACAACATAAATGCTTAATGAGGCAGAAAGCAAACGACAGTTGCCACGAAATCGAATTAGAAGACGCAGCTAAAGTTGGGTGCTACACCACTTTTAAAGCCGAAAGAGCCTAAAACGGTAAAAAAAATCATCAATTTCTGATATTTCCTGATTTTCACATGAGCAACCTAAACATTTGAATAAAATTTTAATCTTTATTATCATCGGTGCATACAATTTAAGTATTGCTACATCCGCTGGAAATGTGCAAAAATTAAAGGGAAAGAAAAGTATGCACATTCATAAAGAATTTAATTCAGCACGTATTATTTTAGAGCATATATTTAAAATAAACCACTGAAACTACAAATTTAAAATAAGCACTCTCGTTACTTTTAGAAAAATTCTTAACATTTTCTAAAAATAAAGTTGTATACAATCTAAATCTCCTAAATTTAAAAAAAAAGTATGTTTTTAGAATCCACAAATCAGGTTATACACCATTACTAAAATTTTATTTTGACAATTTTCGTAACGTGAAGAGGTTCTTTTAAAGAGAATGCTGCTTAAACTGTTTTCAGTGAAAATATCCTTAGGAATACTATTAAATATTTGTAACAGATAAAATGCTCCATTTTTTCCGAAGTCGTGTTTCCTTACTGGCATTTCGAAGCAAAGCTTAAGGGAAGTTCATGCAAATTATTTATTATTTCCCGGTTTTAGTCTTCTGTACAGCCGTACCGGCTGAGAAGACTATTGCAACGACTTTGTCCGTCCGTCCGTCGCTTTTTTCAACTTCGCAACGGTACCAGATATTGACGACCATTGTTTACAACGTTAGATTCAGTGTGAGAAGTTAGTTAAATAACATTGCAAATTAAAACATCGTTACTTCCTTATAGCTAATAGAATTCTTCGACGTAACTAAATAATAACATTTGATCGTCGAATTAAAATCCTAAGGTAACACTCAATAAAAACAAATGGATTTTAGCTTCGTTTAAAAGTCTCGTCGCATTGTTGCATGAATGAATAGGCCTACCGTCGAACCAATTCTTCATTAGGCCGATCTGCTACTTACGAAATTAAAACTACATTTTTTAAATTCGGCCTAAAAATTAAAATTAGACCTAAAATCAGGTTACCATGGCAACGTCAAGTTGCTACGAGTCGCTGTTGGTTTCATCAACAGCGTCTCTCTCGTCAGTTCCCTACTACCACTGATCTATACACGCTACGTTACGCGTTACGTTGTAACACTGTAACTGTCTGCCTGCAGGCGCACCGTGTTACAAAAATGAATAGGCTCACTATACAATCCATATCGCCGTTAGCTGCTACTTACGAAATTAAAACTACAAGTTAAAATTAAGCCTAAAAGCTGACAATTACGCCTAAAATGTAAAATAGGCCTAAAAGCTAACACAATTTTAACCGACAATTGTGATGGCTACTGCTTTTAGATTAGTATGATAGAGGTAGCTGTTGTAGTGCATGATACAGGTGTGCGCCTCAACATTGGAAGTGGAGGAACTGTACAGAAGACCGGTGCGACTAGCCAGTCGCTGTAGCCGCTTGTTTGTTTTTACATTTGTTATGAGAAGATGTTACAGATAACTGCTATGCAAATGCGAAAAGATTTGTCCATTGAAATAAAAGAGAGGTTTCCTCGAACACACATCTCGGGAAGTAGTGTATTTGTATTTGTTGTAATCTACCCCCAAACACAGAACTTGTTAAGGATTCCCACCAAGCTTTTTCGGCCGTGTGAAGTCGTGATATCAAACGCCAAGCTCTTTCACCAAGCTAATCCCACCGAGTGAAAGTTCGAAGGTTAAATGAAATATATGAAAATTGCTTACTGCGCAATTTCAATTATTTCATTTAATATTCGAAGTCTTAGTCGGTGGGATTAGCTTGGCGTTTGATACCACAACTTCACACGGCCGAAAAGCTTGGCGGAAATCCAACAAAGACTGTCAAAACTACATCATGTCAGGAAGGTGCTAAATAATTATTCATTTCTTATTATTCTGACATGATATTTTAGTTTTGGTAGCCTTTGTTTTAATTTATAATTTCATTTGGAAAATTTTTATTTTGTGATACCATTAAGTATCCACAATTAAGGCCGGATAAGAAGCGAGTTTACCCCTTCAGTAATATTTTTACAAGAATGTATGCAATTGTTACGCTTAGTTGTAGTTGTAATACACTGTTGTACTACCTAAACGTTTAAAAAAATATATCGTTTAATTGACTGTTTAATTTGTTGTCTTTTAATTTTTAAAGCTACTGTTTTCGTTTCAAGTCTTGTTTGTAAACCTAATTTTTCATGAATTATTCAAAAATCTGTTCGAAAATTGTTCACCGTAGTTTGGTAGGTAGCATAACAATGTCGTCAGTATATTTTCGAAATTTTACCCATATATTACCCAAATATAATAATCCTATTCAGTATTCATTCATCCATACGTAGCCAAAACCAAAAATATTTTACCCTGTCACGAGGCAGTCGAGGCAGTTCCCTCAGGGCCCAACATAAGTCTGGGGCCCAAACTGAGTACCCAACAATGCATTTCTCGTTATGCAAAATAATTTTTTTTAGTATTTTCCACTATTGACGACTGATCCACTATTGATTTGTAGCGATTTTATATTATTAAGAAAGGATTCATTTTTCTTTTACACTCTAATAGTTTATTGTTTCTTCTGGCTTGACCAGGAATTTTTGCCAATTATGCTTTCGCATGAAAAAAAAGTTGAACCGGAATAGGACAACATCGCACGGAAACGTAGTCCTATCCGTCGTCCTTCTGGTGAACCGATAAAAATTGTAGAAAGCTGCACATTATTGCATCTATAGTTTCTCGTTTGTTGCATTTACAAAATCGTCCCTTGAGTTACTGGCCTTGCCACGCGGGCCTCATATCAGGTTGACTTAGCTCCAGGGCCCCCACAAGGGACCCACTGTACTCGGGCCCGGGAAGTCAAGGGGCCCGCACGTCCTACAAAATTTTTTCTCACAATTGTGAGTTTAGATGACTGTGAGTAATGTACTTGATTTGTGCGTATTGTCAGTTTTTTGTATACTCCCAACAAACAACAACTCCAATGCAACGAGCACGGAGCAGGAGCACTGTAGTGCATGCCTGTCAGCTTGTTAAGCAGAGAAGTCTTCAAACGTAAGCAGCCCGGGTTAATAAATGTACCAATCGGTTAAGCACAATTGTGGCCGACGAATATTATAACATAGTTTAACCTTTTTACCATTTCAGTCGGGGGAGGGGGGGGGGCTGTTGTAGTTAGTCCCAGGCCCCTAACTTTGATGTGGGGGCCATGCTTAGCTCCATATCCCATATCAGGGTGAGATGCCCCATATCAGAGTGAGGTGCCCCGTATGAAAGTGAGGGGACCTCATATTGGGATGAGGGGCCCCGTATCAGGGTAAGGGCTGAGGGGCCCTATTATCAGGGCAAAGGGGCAAAAGGAAAGGGGGCTCCATATCAGGTGAGGGGCCCCATGTCAGGATGAGTGTCCTCCATATTTAGGTTGAGTGGCCCCAGTCAGTTCAATGGTCTGCCTCGGGGCCACAACATGGGTTAATAAGCCCCTGATATTCCTCCCTCACAGGTAGTCTTTCATTCGGTTACCTGAAGAAATTGGTCTGGCATGGCTGGAACGAGATCAACTTTTAATAATTCCCTTTCCCTACCAATCAATGATGGAGTGGTAGCACGGAGAGAGTAGCCGCCTCCTTCAGCGACTCTGGCATATGCTGTCATTTTCTCAGTCATTTACTTTAATCTTATGTTTCCCGGTTCGAATCCCTGGGCTTGACTTTTACATTACTTAGTCTTTCTCCTTCTAGTAATGTCTAGTATTATTCATAATTGAGCCAGTTGATATACGCGAGCTGTTCCTTTAGATACGTAAGGCTCCGAGAATTTTTTTTTTTAACTGTGAACTTCACTTGTATTACTCTTCAGCTAATTCTTAATGCTGAATTCAGTAAACGGCTGCCCTAAAAGGTTTAACACTGAAATCGTTAGATGATTTCTTTAAAAACTACATCCGGTAGTGAATCGAGGAAATTTGATAAAAATGGCTAAGCCGCTACCGTCCCTTTAATAACTAGTGATTTATATACAGTTGTACTTTTAAGTATCGAAATAAACCCGAGCTTTGTTCATCACTTCAAAGGCAGTGACTGTCGACTGAAGTGGAACGAAATAGTGCTCGCGACAAACACTTGGACGAAAGCAAGGCAAGACATTCGGTTATTTTATGTGCGCATGCGCATTCTATTGCTTCCGTTGGCGGCGGCAAACGGCGCTCGCTCATCAGTCTCTTCAGGGATTTCCAATCTCCTTTCGATCGATTCCAAAGAAAGAGACAAAGAAAAGACGAAACGAAAAAAAAAAGGAGGGGAAAAAAAACGAAAAAGAAAGAAGCTGGGATAGAGACGGAAAAGCTAAAACGAAAAAAAAAACTTATTTTCTGAAAGCAGACTTTTGTCAATGTCTCACTGGGTTTTGCTGTTTTCCGTCACCAAAATTAACGCTTGTTTCCGTAGTGGCGCTGTCTTAGAGATCTCGTCCATGGTATTCCCGTAGGCAGGCGCCAACTCCTGCCTGACTAGAAGCGCTAATTTTCGGGTGTTGCGTTACTTAGGCGTCGTTTAAGCCGTCCGTCTGGGAATTCGGTCGAAATTAATTTTTCCATTTGCTCTGGTGCCGAATTTCATTAGATCGCAAAACCCACCGAGGATTGCGACAATTAAAGTTCGGAGCAAATCTGTGTAGGTGTCAAGAAAAAAATTTACCACACTCGCTAAAACCGCAGAAAGGAGAAACCGCCAATTCGTTTAAATTACTTTATTTTTCTATTTAAAGCAATCTGGCAACAGTTGTAAATCATTTAATCGTTGTGTTCAAAGTTTCTTACTTCTATTTTAGTATAAGTCAGAAGGCTATTTAGCTTTTTCGTGTAAGTGGAGTGGCGTAAGCCCTGGCCAGGCAGAAGACAATTTCGTGCCAAGCAATGCGATACCGCGTGCCTACAAGGTCAAAATTAATGCAGTCGTAAGGTTGATGTCGGGGGGGGGGGGGGGCATCTTCCGAGCTTTTTGCATCTTGCTTTTCCATTGGCTGTTGATTTTGCTGATGCCACTGACGTCACAATGCAGCTCGACAGCTTACGCACAGGCGCACAAACCACACCGGACCGGATCCAGTGACGTTGCACGAAATATTGGCGCAAAAACAACTTAATGAGCTGGGGAAGTACCAACCTTTTTGTTTACTATCGTTCCACTCGACCTTGGTTGGAGTTGAGTTTATTGATCGATTTTGACGTTTTTGGTACACCTTCCTGCAACGCCATGCAGCCGCGAGCAGCCAGTCTAGTTAGGGCATAACCAGACAGACGAAAATTTGATGCGAAGCGACGCGTTACGACGTGCCTACAAAGTCAAAATTGCTGCAATCGTCTGGTTGATGTTCCGTTTATAGACTGATTTTGACGTCTTTTTTTCACTATCCCACGTCGCTTTTCAACTGCGAGCAGCCAATCTGGTTTGGCCTTTTAAGCACAACCCGTAGGGCTCTACGGAATACCCATGATAGTATTGCGGGGGTGTTTCTAAACTAGAGGGAAGTGAGAAAAACTGTTTCTTAACTCCAGGCGACTGATCCAAACTCATCCCACTTAACGTAAGCATGACGTCATGCAACTGACATGTTGCTGAGTCAAGTGAGGCAGGTTAATTTCTCGCTCATTTCTCGCTTACTTGCTGATCCAACATGGCTGCCAACACCGGGAGTAGATGAAATAATTGTGTTAGGGAAGTGAAATATTGAAAATGTCTCTATTTTGAAATAAAATCCAATGAAATAGAGATTAATAAGCATCTGTATGTTGTCACTAACATTTCTTTCGCTGAAAATAGATGTGGCAGCGATTATCACTGATTTTTCTACTCTTGAGAACGAGAAATGAGACGGCGCTGTTTCTAAACTGATAGGTTTTGATGACGTTGTGGGGCGAGGCTAATCCGTCTCACTCTCCTCAAGTTTAGAAACTACACCCTACCGCATGTTCCATAGCTCGTTCTGCGTCGCGACCCCATGCGGCCAAATATGGAACAACTAACTAGTCGTAACTATTTTCTGAGATAACACACGTTAAAAATATGCTGTCTTGTTATATGGATATGTGCGACAAATACAACTCGTTCGATTAGTCCAGGCGTGTCGTAATTCCGCGTACAACAACCTGTCACAAACGTGAAGGTGGAGAGGAGATGGCTTCTTCAAGCCAAGGCCGACTGGTGTAGTAATTGCGTGTCTCGCCTTCTGACTCAGCGCCAGTTCACGTGCGTGCCGGAAAGTTGACCTCGTCTAGCCTTGCTGTGGTAATACAAGATTCTGGAGCCGGGAAATGAAACCCACTGCTTCTCTCCCAGATGACCTTGTGACAAGGGATGAAATATGAAGCAGTTGCTGCAACCTACGTCCTACAGAAATGTATGCATTCATCAGCCAAATAACCCAAGAATGTGTTTATTTCAGTAGTAAAAAAAAACATAAATTAGTAGCATTCGTACGTATTGCTTAGGTTTCCAAATCCAAGAGAAACCCTAAGATACTTTAGCTACGAAACATGCTTTGGGCCTATTGCAGGCGGAGTGGGTTGAAGTTTATTTTTAAATCATAACCTATTTATGATAGTTTTTCAACATGTATTAATGTCACCTGGAATACGTTGCATATAAGGTTATAAGAGAAAAATAATTTTACTTCGATTCCAACGGAGGATAGGTTGAAGCTAAACAGTCTACAATTTCTTAGTATTTTCTAGTATTTAGTGATAGTTAGTAATATTTTGTTTGCAAGTTCTTTTCGGTTTGTGAGGATAATAACAAGTAAACTTGTTAGGCAGATATATAGAATCTACCCCAAAACAGAACTTGTTAAGTACTCCCGCCAAGTTTTTCGGCCATGTGAAATCGTGATATCAAACACCTAGCACTTTCGCCTAGCTAATCCCACCGAGTAATGGTTCGAAGGTTAAATGAAATATATGAAAATTGCTTACTGCGCAATTTTCCGACAATTATTTCATTTAACGCTTGAAGTCTTAGTCGGTGGGATTAGCTGGGCGAAAGAGCTTGGCATTTGATATCACGACTTCACACGGCCGAAAAGCTTGGCGGGAGTCCTTAACAAGTTTTCTTTTGGGTAGATATCACCTATTTTTGGTCCAAATGGCAATAGCAAGGGGAAAGTTGTGAAGGACTTATAATTCACCCCAAGCCCATAAAAAATGTATGACAAGTAGTCAACAAGGACATCACAATGAGAGTCTTTAACGACATCACAAAAGCAGACAATAATGAATGTTTACAGCAATTTTGTCAGCAGTGCCAATATAAATCTGTCAGTGATAATGCGAAGGAGATAATATAGCAGGAGTCTCAAGAAAACCGGTCTTGGAATGGTGTGAGCAACGGCTGTAATTTGAATTTTTCTAGTTAGAAGTTGAGTAATAATTTATGTGGGCTACGTTTCGATTATTTTGCCTCAATCGAATCTGGTTCCGGTACAGAATTCATAAGTTTTTTTTCGATTTGATATTTTGATTTAAAAATTAATTTCTTTGAGCCTTAAGTCAGCCGAAGCAATTTAATGCTAGTATGGCTGAACTGGCTTAATTTTTGAACATTACCAGACTTTTTTGAGAGGACGAAATATCTGGTAAAGGTAGGAGCCAACCCGGGGATTTGAACCGGGAAACCTCCGATCATCGTAGGGGCCGAAAAATTGTCCGGAATTGGCCAGAATAGCTCTCATAGCCGCTGAAGGAGCATGGTAGCCCCTCACGCTACCCTGGGTACCTCTCTTCAGGTTCCTACTTTATGACTGAGGCAATAGAAGTTTGGCGTTCAGACAATTATTAGAACATTTTAGTGTTCGTTTAGACCTGACTCGCGGTTCATGCCGACTTTCAGTTCCCTGGTAACATGTTTACGCCACTCGTCATTACCCCCATAGGTAATTTTAACTTAGTCGGCTTCTGAAAGCATGTTTCAGTTTTTAGATCTTTTAAAGGCAAACAGGAGCACCTTGCACTTATAAATTTACTTCTGATACAGAACGGGTGCTCTGCGTAACGAGTTTTGGTTTTGGTTTAACATCATCCATTTGCTCGAATGGTTTCCCTCCGATTTAAGGGGAAATTCAGTAACAGTGAATTTATGCCTGTATATTACGACCATAGGCTTTATTGAATAGTAAACTGTATAGTGAGTCCACACTTGATTGTTGAATGAATCCACCATTTTGAGGAAAAAAATAATTGCGTGGCTCACACGACCCTCTCTTGCGCTTTTGAATTAGGCTGATTGAATGCGTTCCCGGAGAAAATCTGACCGGCATCCCCTTCGATTAATCTTTAATCTTCTTACGCTAATCTCCTTTGCTCTCTGTCCCCGACTGCCAATAAAAGAAGAGACCATGGCAGGAATACAAAACCAACACACCGACAACAACAACAACAGCAGCATCGTGTAGCGACCCCGGAATCCCAATGAGGGTTCAGCCAGCATTCAAGGCGTTTCCAAGGTGCCTCCAGTAGAAGCGTTTGGTCGAAAGTTTTAGGTCGAAGGACAATGTAGTCAAGGAAGGAAACTTCCGATCGTGCGAGTCTTGAACCCAAGTGTTAAAGGGTCCAAGTGATGAATCATTGTGGCAGGTCAAGTGCTCACTCGCTAAAGAAGCCTGCACCCTTTCACAGCATGTTAAAGGTATATTCCTCCCAACGCCATTCTCGATCCTCCACGTCAAGTACGGCTCCAAAGTTCTATTTACTTCCTGTTAGTCAAACCGTTGCTAAAAATCCGTTTTAAAATGCGGCGTCTAGGAGATTATCTGATTTAATAGCATCCTGCTATTATATGATCCTTTTGCGTGCTTACAATAACCATGACGTTTCACCTGTGTGTGTGTGCATGTACTAATATTTAATAGTTTACTAATAATTACCATGAGATCAAAAATCTAAAAGACTAACGTGGTAAAAATTAAAATTATTTATGCCAATAGATTACCGATGAAAAATTATAAGATGGCTAACCTAAAAAATTACAAAGTGTGATGTTAAAACACGAAAATCTTTCCGGTTTGCAACAACACAATTTTCGCGTTCATGCTGTTTCGTCTGCTACGCCCAAGGTCAACTGAGATAGTAGCTGCGTTCCTCGCCACGAGTAACGCAGCTACCATCTTACTTGGCTTTGCATTTTAATGCCGAATCCCACGAACGGTGCTATGGTAACATGCGCGGTAGGCGATCTGCGCGTGACTGTTATAAGGCAGGCGGAATGTACTTTTAAATGTTTGTTTGTTATTATTATTATTACATTATAACGTAGCAGCTATTAACCAACTACCACAACATGTGCTGGATTTGTGGAGATTGGCTTCCTACAGCAATAACTCAAAGTATGGCTTTTAGATCGATGAAATCAATAAATAATAAAATACTTAAAGGCAGAATTTCTATTGTCTTTCCACGAAACGAGCACCAAGCTCGATTTGCACTGAAAGGACCATACCTTTCCACTCGGTTATTATATAAAACAAAGCTTTGCTCTTCGGTGATTGGTCACCGACAAACAAACCACAGATCTATACAGTATATATGACTTAGAGGAACCGGTTTGCTTTCATTCACGTTACTTCCATATTTACGGCATTGACATTACCTTCGTAAATCATCGGATGTTTACGAAAACTCGAAGCTGTTTCTCGTCAGGATTCGAAGCTTTTGCGGTTAACTTTGTTTACGGGAGCGGCATAAAAACGAGGTTTAGGCCTAATTTATTCGAAATACCAATGCTGAGCAAACGAACTTAGAGGTATATGACGACGAAACGTGATGGAGGCTAGCATCGCTGCCCCAAATAGAGGAATAAGAACTAAATATTGTAAATCGAAATTACTTAGTAAATCGAAGTCAAAATCGAAACCGTAAATCGAAATTAGTTCGGAGAATCGTTTTGCAGAAAGAAAACAAAAATTCTCACACCGAATACCACTCGTGATTTTAAGAAATCAATAATTTGTGCTTTTTAGCACTCAACTCCTTTCCTGCAAACTTTCCTCGGCCTTCAGTGTCAGAAAATTAAATCTGGAAAGGAGTTTCGTGCGAAAACACACAAATTATAGATTATACAGAAGCACTACGGGTATGACAGAAGAAAAATTTTCATTATTTTTTCATAATAATTCAGATAAACATGTTGGCTGTTTATGGTCATGAACTGCGTATTTACGTGAATTTTTTTTACTAATAATTTTAATCTGTGTTGTTTGTTTTTGTTTTTGTGTGTTTTTTGGTTTGTTTTTGTTTTAATTTGTTTTAATCTCTGTTTTTTGTTGTGTTTAAAGTATCCTAATATCTCCATTTTTTTTAACTTAAACGAAAAATGTAACCCCAAAATTAAGTAAAACAGAATTTCTTTATAAAAATAAATATAAAATAAAAACGAACCACAAACAGGTAAGGTACAGAGGGAATTCTGCCCACTAGTACCTCTCATTCTAAAACAGCAATAAATGTGGCGTAATTATGCGCTGCCTTTGTTCATATCGTCGGCATTTTTTTTTCTCTTTCCTTTTCCCCACCTATTCAAAGTTTACCACCAGGATAAAAAAAAAATTACTTTTCAACAGTCCTCATTAATTCCAACAATTTCATTCTGTAACGTTGCCGTGAACGGAAAATAGACAAACACCTTTCTATTAAATAAAAAATCAACACTTACTCTGTAGAGCCATACGTCCACGAATACATAGAAAACTTTAAGAAATATCCTTCAAATACCACAATCGTTTTAAATATTGCCAATTTTTATTTCTTTTGGAGAATTCGGTACAATGCTCATTACACACACATCACTGAATTTACTGTACTTAGGATCAACTAGGACAAGTGCTTCTCTAATTCCTTGCATTAGAGAACTGAGCACTTGTCATGCAATTTAATTCCGTGTAGCCAGCAAATAAAGAAGAGGTGTTCCATTTTAAATCTGCTTTACCGCCTGTTTTTTCCCCCATTTCTTTCTACGTAACTAGAGTGAAAAGGAAGCGAGCGTTGAAAGGCGACGAGTGCATAGGGTGTGTGTGTGTCTCTCTCTCTCTCTTTTCGTGTTTTGTTGGTGCAGGGTCGCCAGTCAGGACGGGATAAATCATACAAGAATGCGCCTTGGGACCTGGGCATTGGGAAAGACCGACAAATTTATAAGGGCCAGGAGTCACGGCCGATGGTCGCTCCGTGAAGACCTCGCAGTTGAGACGCCCTATTTTCTGTTGCTCCCTGGTTATTCCAACACCAGCTTCCCTCCCTCCACTATGTCTCTCCTTTCCCTCCCCATTCTCTACTTTCATATCCGCACCGCCTCTTCATCCCTCTGTCGTTCGGAGATCGCTGTGAACCTAAAGCTGACGAACTGTTTCAAGAATAGTCTGCTAACCCTGCAACCATTATTTATAGGGTTGGGGAGGAGAATTTATAAAGTCCCTATTGAAACGTGTTACATTCATTCCTATTAGTCCCAGCCGAGTTTTCAGAGGGCGCCACGTATTCCATCTGGTGATTTTTGATCATTTTTCAGCCCTAATCTAAAGTAAACTAAATTACAACTGAGCTAAACTAAATAATTATTAAATACAAGCTAAGTTCGTTTGGTTTAATTTTGGCTGAAAACTGAGTAGGAATCCCACATAAAAGTCATGGCGCCCTCTATAAACTTAGACGGAACTAATAGGAATGAATCTAAGCCGTTTCAGTTGGGGGGTCTCGGTTACAAATTCTCCTCCCCACACCTATAAATTCTTGTTGCAACGAATAAGCTTTTTTTTAATTTTTGCAGAAAGTTCTAAGTTTAGATATCTAAACCATGACGGGATAACAACTCTTACTATGTATGTTGCTACATCCATAAGAATATTTTTGCGACATAAGAATAATCATCAATAGCAATGTTTTTTCTATATAAGAACAATAATAATGGACAGTATTTTTACATTCTAAGAACTTTCACCAGCTGCCATATTTTTGCAATCTACAAGCAATCGTCAGCAGCAACTTCTGAGCAACTAAAAACCAACCAACGGCAATATCTTTGTTACGTTAGAACAATCAACCAACAGTATTTTATTTTTAATCCTTGAACAAAATCAACCAGCAGCAATATTACATTATGATAAAAGCAGTCTTCCAATAGCTGTATTTATCCTATGTTCGAGCAATTCAACCAACAGCAATAATTTTTCAATGTAAGAGCAATGAACCAACTGTAAAATTTTTTGCAATTTCAGGTCAGTCATCCAATAACTATATTTCGCATGTAATAACAACAATGGCAATATTTTTTCTGATGGTAGATCAATCACCCGACAGTAGCAGTGTAAGAACAAGCAATCACCCAAAAGAACAAGCAATAATCACCAATAATGTATTTAACGGAAGAAATATCACGTCACAATTTCTAATGTAAAAACCGTCAACCAACAAGATATTTTGCACTGTGAGAACGGACAACCACAGCAATATTTTTGCGATTTAACAACAATCAACCAAAAAGCAATATTTTCACAATGTTAAAACAACAACACCAAAAGTGATACCACAAGAGCAATATTTTACCACTGCGAATACTGAACCAGCAGCAATATTTCCACAACCAACCAACAGGAATGTTTTTGCAGTGTGAGCCCAACCATCAACAGCAATATATTTGCATTGTTAAAAACAATCCCACTAACCAACCAAAGCCCCCAACAGTACTGTGTGAATCTTACAAATAACCTTACATCTTTCATCAAATAGCCTTACATAGATTCACATCAACTCAACCAACAGCCTCACATATTTCATCAAAAGTGACTTTTAACTGATGACAGTCAACAGTTGTTTCCACCTTTGCTGTTTCCACCTTCAGCGAAGCATTGAGTGTCAATTGGGAAATGATTCTGGCCTCCTGTCCGGGATTTTTCAATTTTTGTAGGAGGTACAGATATATGATACATCCTACATTTGGGGTTTAGCTTAACATCTCTGTAATATGTGGCGCAGTGGCAAACCGGGCCACTGAACTGTGACTGAGATTGGCGCTAATGACACAACTGTCGACGTGCCATTAAGCCTCAATTCCCCATCAACAGCTGTAACTGGTAAGCTATAGTTGCCAAATGTCGCCAATTTGTCAGAAACAAAAATGTTCAGGGATACATGGAGGAATATTGGATCTGATCGTCTTATTTTTTACTTCTACCTACACAACATCAACGATCTAGCTTGATCGATGAATGTTACCACGGTAACGGCAGTTTTGCCATTGTTCTGTGGCTCGCATCCAGTTAAAAAACAGTAGATTCCGACGCATAAGGCACTGTATGTTTTTTTTTAATCAGATTTTTTCGTACCTTGTTTTCTCTGGTACATTTCTGTCCCCAAATAAAAATACATCCAGCATGGTTCATTATCCGTCGTCGGTGGGGGTTAAAGGAAAAGGAGACCAATCGTCATCAGATGGGATTCAACAGTTAATGAAATTCTTGGCCTCAATCTTGAGGATGGGAGGGGGTAACCACACCCCCAACTGACGTACAGAGAAGTGACTGCTGCGCGTGTTTCCTCCTCGCTGGAGGTGTAGTGTGAATTCGCGGTAGTGCCTGCAAATGTTTGAAATTGCTAGTAAGAATGAAAGGAATTCCGGGCTCCGACCGCTTGAAAGCACAGGGAAATAGGTATGGAATATGGAAGCACTGGAGTGAATTATTAAGAAAAAAGGGAGAAGAGAGAGGAAAAAATAAAGAGAAGGGGAAAAATAGATGAAGGAAGATAAGTGGGTTAGACGGAAAGTAAGAGTGCGTGAATGGATGAGGTATTTTTTTTTCCACTTCCCTTTTCTCTCTAATCGCTGAAGAGGGCAAGAAAGAAAAAGTAGGGATTCTCAAATAAAGTTCGAGTGTTCAAATCAAAGGTGTGTTCTACACACTGATTCCTTCCACAGCACAGACGGATTATGGTTCCTTCTTCGGCTAAATTTGTGTCGGAGGAAAGTTATTTTCTAGAGGAATTTTAGACTTCAAAAGCTATACGCCGACATGTCCTAAATCGGCTTTCTGTAGTTCTCAGAGGTGCGCTTTCAAACAACTGCAGTTTGGCTGTTCTAGTTCCACTGGTTAAAATTACAGTTTTTTTTTTTTTAATTTGGCAACAGTTGCACAAGAAGAAAATTTCACTTATCCAAGCCTCGCGTTATGCAATAACATATAGATATCCGTGAGAAATCGGCGATTAACCAGCAAGAATTGCTCGTCTGCGAGAACGGAGCAGGCCAATGTCGAGGGCAAGGGGAGATCTCACGATTGCATAAGCGCAAGTGTGATTCTCCCTATCCCGAGACATTAAACTGCTCCGTTTCGAGCAAATAAGCAATTATCTCTGGTTAATCACCGATTTCTCATTGATATGTATTTTAATGGTAAAGGTGTGACGTTAAGTTAACATATCGCATTATACCAGTTTTTAAAAATTTTATATTACAATTTTATTTGTCAAGTATATTGAATTTAAGAATTTTTACATACGACTGATGTAAATTCCTGAACGGAAATTTCCCGTGTAGAAACTTCTTGTCTGGGAAAGTCGGAGCTAAGGAAAGACTTCCCTTTTTCTGTCCCTGTTTTCGAATTTCGTATTTAAGGTAAAACCGTATGTTTGTCTACTTTAATAGTTTAAATAAGATTTTAGTAAAAACTGCGGTATGCATTTGAGTAGTAGGTTTTCAGGTGTGTTTCAGAGTGTCAGTCGCCTAGTTTTCTTACCGTTGGGACAAAAGGTTGCCGGTTTATGCTTAGCTTGCGACAATTTTTTTTTCTTCGTGTTAGTACAAAAAATGTCGTCAGCCGCAAATGTGCCTGTTTATGCAGGTTGAATTTGTGTTGTGTAGTTATGAAACGTCGGTTATTGTGTCACGGGTGGAGCTGTCACGTTGTGGATTAGGGGTTGTGTAGACCCCGTAAAAGTGTCAAATTATCAAATAAAGTGTAAGTTATCAAATAAGTGTGGGTTATCAAAATTAACGCACTGTGACGTGTGTGGTTTCCAGATTAACCGTATATAACGGCTACACTTTCAGCATGGGGATGTGTTAGCGTGACGTCACCACCATGCATTAAGTAAGAGATATCCGTGAGTCCTAGTTGATTTAACGGTTATAATTGTTCGCGAGCGAGAAACGGCTAGTCTACTATCGAGGGGGTGGAGGGAAACACGAGTGGACTAGCCGTTTCGAGCTCAAGAGCAATTATAACCGTTAAATCGACTAGGACTCACGGATATGTATTTTAATGCTAAGGTGTGACGTCGAGCTAATTTATCGTGTGATTAGAGTTTTTTAAAGACTTATTTCAAAAATTTAAGATTTTTTTTACATGCAATTTATGTTAATTCCTGAACGGAAGTTCCGGTTTAGAAACGGGGTTGGAATCTTCCTGTGTATGAAGGCCGACCGAAAGGGAGAGACGCTGCGTAATACCGATGTTTGTGTTTGAGGTAAAACTGTATTTTTTTCTACTTTAATAGTTTAAATAAGATGAGTATATAAAATGCGCTATTCGCTTGAGACTCGTAGGTTTTTAGGTGTATTTCAAAGTGTCAGAGTGAAAGTGTCAAAGTGAAAGTAAAGTGAAAGTGTCAAAGTGAAAGAGGGTTGGGCCATTCCTCCGTGGGTGGGGGTCTAGCATAGTACGCGAGTTTTTTTTAGTTTTTTTTTCGTGTTAGGCTAGAAAGAAATGTGTCGCAGGTTGTAAATGTGCCTGTTTATGCTGGTTGCCTTTATGTTGTGTACGGTAATTTTAAAAAGTCGGGTCATATGTCACATGGTGGAGCAGGGGTTGTGTAGACCCCCGTAAAAAGTGTTAGATTATCAAAAAAGTGTAGGTTATCAAAATTAACCCACTGTGACGTGTGTGGGTTTTCACATTAACCGTATATAACGACTACACTTTTAGCATGGGGATGTATTAGCGTGACGTCACCACCGTGCATTAAATATATATAATTACACAAGAGGTTAGGCATCGGCACCGACAGCTGCAACAGGCACTGCGCGTTTGGTAGGAGGGGAAGCATTAAGGGAAAGCCTTTCAGGGCAGCGTGCTTCTCGATAGGGCAGCTTCGAGATCGCCTTGAGCCTTATTTATTTCCGCCAGCACGAACATGAACATGGCTGGTAGGATATAGCAGAAATGATCATTAGAAAGTGGGATCATTAGCTGATTATTTCCGTCAGCAAAAACATGAACATGGACGAACGTAATGGAAGTAATCCTTAGAAAGAGGGGATCATTAGCAGTGGGAGTGAGTGGAGGAGGGGGGGGGGGTTGAGTCACAGGATGCTCTGATTGACTGAGCGAAGCAAACGAAAATCAGTGTTTGCTAGCTAGTGTGCACAACAATTTGAAGAAACCTAATTCGGTGGAACATGGACATACACACGAGCTATACTACACCTAACCAGTGTTGCAAACCGTGCATTCAACACCAACCGTGCTTCAGCTAGATCTTAGTTAAAAAGCATAATAGGTGTCAAAACGAAGGGACTATTACACTTAAGAAATGCCCAAACTACACTGGTTTCTCTGTCGATTATTAGTAAGACACTTGCGTTATTGAGGAAGGATATTGAAATCTACCTGCGGTAGGACTTACTATAACCGGCCTGCATCAGGCAGTTATACTTAAATCAATAAAAATAGGTAACTAATTAGATTATGCTAACGTTCTATTGTGTCGATTTGCCAATAGAGCAGCGTCATGTGACGTCATATTAGCTACACGAGAGATAGCTGCAAGGGGCACTAGATTAAAATGGAGGGTTAAACAACGGCACTTCTAGTCAAGGCAGTGCTTTGAGAGCGACTTTCATAGGCTTAAAAAACGTTGTTTTCTCCAATCCCTTATGCTGCTAGGTTGTAATTGGAAAATAAAGATTCCACGTGCTTAAAAATGTCTGCAACTGCCAACAAATCGACAAAAATCACCCATTATAGGCCTATGAAAAACACTCTTAACAGCATTGTCTTCAGTAAGACGCCCTTCGTTTATGACGTCAAACCTTCATAACTCTGAATAACTAAACGAATGCTGTTTTAGCGCACCGAAACAGGGGCAAATGGGCAATCCCCACCCCAGACCGGAGTTTAAGAGTAGCTTAAAACATCTAGGCAACAGTAAACTACGGCGACTTTTTAAATTCTTCGTTTCACTCTCCAGTTTCTTTAAGGAAATGTTTGGATTAATGTTTTCTTAAACTTAAACTTCGGTTGGCACCGAATGTAAGTTTGCATCCAATAAGGCCTCAAGTTCTATCTAGCACGAAGAAATGTCTTTTAACACAACAAACAAGCCACGTGCCTCCTTACTGGTTGAGTAACAATTTTGTGTACATCCTCGTTCACCTGGAAGCAAGCTGTAAAGATTAAAGAATATCACTGCCACTAGATGACGCCATGGCAGATTCTTTACATTCTACCGTGGCGCCACGGTAGCCACGGTAGAATGTAAAGAATCTACCGTGGCGTCATCTAGTGGCAGTGATATTGTTAACTTCTACAGTTT
>JAHWFP010233678.1:30514-42557 GCA_023313725.1 Lithobius niger | reverse complement strand
TTTTATGGTTGTTACTGACTGGAAAAAGCGTGCTGAATTCGAAAATAAAATTGTGGTCCACGCTATCTGCTGCCGTTTTCCTGGAAAAATAGGGTTAATTTGCATGTTATAGTTAAAAATGCATTTAATACAATAAGTATGGAAATACGAAGAGAATATTAATATACCTTGCATTTTGAGGGCAATTCTTTTCTGGAATCTACTCAAAAGACGTGCACTTTAAGATTCCGAAGGGTGTCAGGCTGAAAACCTTGAGCATTAAAGATGGCAACCAAAATGGAGCCCAATGTTTACTCAGTTTTAGTCATTTTAGCCTATTACGCAAGAACCTTTAGTGTTACACAAAAACAGTCTGGATATAAGTTGTTTACAATAATGTAATCTACAATGTAGGTCCCATACCTTTTTTCCACATATCACGGCTATTAAAAAAAACGGTCATGTTGGGGCCGTTTTCGGCCATTTTGGCTAATTTATGCTTATAGATGTCGAATTTGTGAACACAACTTAAACTTTCAATTGCTGTTGTGTCGTTTATAATTCAGATGGATGACTCCAACCTGAGTCATTCGGAAGGTGGGATCTCTTCTTTGAATCCAGGGCAATGAAAAGGGTGTACCACTATTAGGGACCAAACCACACCAGTTTACTAAGGGCTGGTATCCCAGCTATCGTTCAAAATAAAGACATGCAAACCTATTTACGTTGCATTTTGGACTTATATGATAGACTGCCAGAGCTGGGAATCAAACGCACGACCTTTGAAACCAAAGGACGAGGTCCTACCGCTGAGCCATACAGAAACGGCCAAAAGAAAACGTCCATTTGGCAGTATTTCCTTTTGGCCGTGTTAGTATGGCTCAGCGGAGGAACTCGGCTTTTGGTTTCAAAGGTGATGGTTTCGATTCCCCCTCTCAGGCAAAGTGACGTACAAGTCCTAAAGGCAACGTTAATATAGGTTTGCATAAATAAGTTTGCATTTACGTTGCCTTTTGAACTTATGTGGTCAAGAATGCTTGAGCGGGAAATCGAACCCACGACCTTTGAAGCCAAAGGCCGAAGTCCTACCGCTGAGCCATACTGACAAGGCCAAAAGGAAACGTCCATAAGCAGCGTTTCCTTTTGGCCGTGTCAAATATGGCTCAGCGGTAGGACGGCCTTTGGTTTCAAAGATCATTGGTTCGATTCCCCCGCTCAGGCAGAGTGACGTACAAGTCTTAAAGGCAACGTAAATAGGTTTGCGTAAACAGGTTTGCATTTATGTTGCGTTTTGGACTTATATGTCAAGAATGTCTGAACGAGGAATCGAACCCACGACCTTTGAAACCAAAGTCCGAAATCCTACCGCTGAGCCATACTAACACGACCAAAAAGAACACGACCATAGGCAGCGTTTCCTTTTGGCTGTGTCAGTATGGCTCAGCGGCAGGACCCCGGCCTTTAGTTTCAAAGGTCGTGGGTTCGATTCCCCACTCAGTCAGTCTGACATTAAGTCCAAAAGGCAACGTAAATAGGTTCGCATCTATATTTATTTAACTCTTGTTGAGCCTTTGGCTTTCTGTGCTTAATACTGTTCAAAGGTTGAAAATGAGCACGGTAATTGTGATAACAGCCACTAGTAAAACGGGCATGGCTCGGTCTCCAATAGTGGTAGATCCTTTTCATTACCCTTGATTCAAAGACGATATTCCTACCATGAGAATAAACCTAATTGGAGTCATTCATCTAAATTCTAACCGTCACAAGAGCAGTTTAAAGTTGAAAATGAGCGAAAGATTTAATGGTAATTGTGATACCAGCCCCTAGTAAAATGGGAGTGGCTCGGTCCCTAATAGTGGTCCCTTTTCATTACCCTTGAGTCAAAGAGGAAATTCCCACCCTTCGAATAAACTTAGTTTGGAGTCATTCATCTAGATTATAAACGCCACACGAGCAGTTTAAAAATGAAAATAAGCGAAAAATTGAACAGTAACTGTGATATCAGCCCCTAGTTAAACGGGCGAGGCTCGATCCCTAATAGTGGTAGACCCTTTTAAATTGCCCTTGATTCAAATAAGATATTCCCACCTTTCGAATAAACCAAATTGGAGTAGTTCATCTAAATTATAAACGCCACAAGAGCAATTTAAAGTTGAAAATGACCGAAAAATTGAACGGTAACTGTGATACCAGCCCCTAGTAAAACGGGCGTGGCAAAATCCCTAATAGCGGTGGACTCTTATCATTGCCCTTGATTCAAAGAAGATATTTCCACCTTATTGGAATCATTCATCTATATTATAACCGTCACAAGAGCAGTTTAAAGTTGAAAATGAGCAAAAAATTATATTTGTGATAACAGCCCTTAGTAAAACAGGCGTAGCTCGGTCCCTAATAGTGATAAACCCTTTTCTTTGCCCTTAAATGAAAGAAGATATTCCCATCTTTCGAATAAGGCAGTTTAAAGTTGAAAATGAGCGAAAACTTGATCGGTAATTGTGATACCATCCCCTAGTAAAACGGGCGTAGCTCGGTACCTAACAGTGTTAGATCCTTTTCATTGCCCTTGATTCAGAGAAGACATTCCCACCCTTAGATATAAACAACTTATATACAAATTGCTAATGTGTAATACTAACGGTTCTTGCATAATAGGCCAAATGGCAACGAATTTAGTAATAGTTGGGAGCCATTTTGGTCGCCATCTTTAATGCCCAAAGTTTAAGGTTTATAGCCTGGCCCCTTCAAAATCTTAAAGTGCACATCCTTTTGAGTAGGCGCCAGCAAAAAACTGCCCTCACAATGTAAGGTACACTACAATTTCCTTCGTATTTCCATATATGTATTACCTGCATTTTTTAACTATAATATTCAAATTAAGCCTATTTTATTCCAGGAAAACGGCAGCAGATAGCTTGGATAAAAAATTTTTTTCGAATTCAGCACGCTTTTTCCAGTTAGGAACAACCATGAAACCTTTTGTTGTAATTTTGTGGTGGGTTAAGTCACGGATTAACTGGCCTATGACTGGTGATCATGAAAATGGAACGCGTTTATGCCTTTGAAATTAAAATAATTAGTAATTTTAATTGCATTGCATTGTGTGTTATATTGCATCTTTGTGCACATTTTTAAACCTATTTTCACTTGAATTAAAATTTTAAATAAAGGCACCATAATTTTAGGATAAAGGTATAAAATGCTGCTCACATTTTACACAGATTATTACTAGTATAATTTAAAACAGACGCTGCAATATGGATTTATTGTGGAACCTATTTATAGCGATAAAACAAACGAAGAAAACCAATCCTTTAAAACCTCCAGATTTCTCATTCTGTCTGCGTCAGAACCATTATTTTCACTTTACCTTCACCTTTTTTTTTCATCCTTCTGCGAATTTAACAACCAAGGATGATGCAGTCCAAGCAGTTTTACCATTCACGGCATTTGATTTATGACTAGTTTTCGCAGGCTATATAATGGAGCGTATCTACCAACCTGGAGTCTTGTTCACATGCTTGTTAACAAACTGATTGCGTTGGCAATTATCTGCATACCATTTCTTTTTTTCCCACCGCCGCGCAACGCACAATTCGTATACGTCTCACAAAACATGAAAGCTGCTTACATGTCACCCTGTGTTGGTTTAAATCCCTTCCCATTTCATTAGTGGAAGTTTTTTTTTTTCGGTCGCGGTCCTTCGGTACATTTGGCCTTGACGTATGATGAAAAATCTGGGAAGTCCGACTTCCCAAGTTAATTCGGTAAATAATGATCACGGTGGAGTCGTTGTTTTCTTATTCAGCTCGACTCGATTGCCGCGAGGAAGGAGTCAAGACAATAAAACCAGTTGGTATTATCTAGTTAAAGCTGGAATCCTGAAGATTTAATTTAATTTTATTTGATGAATAATCGAAACATGGACGTCTGGCAACCGAAAAGCTTCGAACGGTGTCTGCTAAACTACAAAAATTAAATCATGTACAATCCACAGAAGTATATTCTTGAATGTCGTTTAAAACCCACAGGAATGAAAATAAAAACAATTAAAGCTCATAATCTATTAATCAAATTAATTAATCAAGTGAAGATTAGTAGTTATTATTCAATTCACTTTTACGTTGTGAATTCAGTCATAAAATGAACAAACAAAAACAAATTACAAGTGCATCGTATTAACGGAAGCGTTATTTGTTACCAAAGGATGTTTGGCAAAGCCGGAAGCTCATCAATAGAGCAGTGACAACAACGTATTATTATATACATAACGCTATGCTGGAGCCAGTAATTGGGATAGCTGCAAGGGGCACTGGAGGGGGAAAAGAAGGGCGTCTTACTGAAGCCAATGCTGTTAGAGCTGATTTCTTAGGCCTAAAACGCGCGATTTTTGTCGATTTGCCAACCTCGCACCGTGACGGCGCTAGGGGTGGTCATGACCCCCCCCCCCCCCCAATATTTCACGCAGCTGGCAAGCAAGTCGTTCGTTCGGTCGGTCGTACACCTGGCCTCTTCTTATGACGTATAGTTTAAACCCTTTTAATTAGTTTTTTAAGATTTTAAGGTTTACCCCTTTACTTTGGCACGAGCTAATTCATTTATTCAGATATTTTACAAAGCTATGGAAATTACCTATTATCAATTCAGCATTTGGTGACACCATGTGCTTTGTGCATCACCAGTGACGCACCAACACATGCTTTGCATTCAGTAAGCATTCAGAATGGCGCGGCACACCAGTAATGAATGTAAACTTTGGTGATGCACAAGATATACTGAAATAAAAATGTATTATCATTTATAAATTTTATTGGAGCGAAGCGAGGCCGAAGGCCGAGCAGAGCTCCTATTTGAATACACTCAAATGCGACCTTTGTGACCGCATCACGAAATAACCACTGCTTCAATTAAAACCAGATTTTGGACATTGATAGCTGTACACCTAGAAATGGTTTGTAAAAAAGAAAATCCGGAATCGGACGTGTTGTTGAGGAATAACGAAGTGTGCCAAAATGGGCCAAAAACCAAGAGCCAGGGTGCCAAAAGAGGTCATAGTTTGGTGATGACGTCATTTTTTTTTCATGCAAAGGTTATTTTGGCAGGACGAAGTTTCGTTCTTTCTTTCTGTTTGGTGTTTTGTCTGTTTTGTCTTTCTGTTTTGCCTGTGCGATGACCACGCAGAGCAAATTGTTATTCGAGGCAACAATGTGCTACATTCAACTTCTTTTCAAGGCAACAACGTACCAGTTTCAACTTGTAGCCAAAGAATTTACACACTGGCCCGTTTTCATTGTAGGGATTCTCCTTCCGGGGGTCGTCGTTGCTTCATTTCTGCTATGAGACTTTGGTTTATAATGTAAGACTAGTTGTGCCCGTGCGCATGCTGCGCATGCTGCACACCCATCCCCCACCCCCCATCTCCCTCCAGGTGTTTGGTCTTTGGTTTTAAATTTACCAAACCGAAGACCGAAAACGTATGAATGGCTCCCACATATGCCCTCTCCCAACAATTACTTTAACCCCCAATCCCCACACTCCTGCCTCCTCCCGGATTCGCATACGTGTTCCCCCCATACACGCTTGCCCGCCTCCCCCTCCCCGAAAACATCCCCGCCCGTGACATTCTCCTTTTGGTGCTGCCCCGGAAAAGTCGCTGGTGTGTGTTTGACTGAAGGCTAAAAAAAACCCTATCACTGAGAAATCCAGCATTCAGTAAGCAAGTAATCCCATATTTAAGTTGATCCTTTGAAACAATTCACTTCGGCAGCGCGCATTGCCCGCCACACACACTTGGCCTGGCACTCTCTCCCGCACACCCGAAAACCCCGTCCCGTGACATTTCCCCTTTGGTGCAGGCCCGGAAAAGTCGCATGCGTGTGTTTGACTGAAGGCTAAAAAAAACCCTGAGAAATCCTGCATTCAGTAAGCAAGTAACCTTATGTTTGAGTTAATCCTTTGAAACAATTCACCTCGGTACCGTGCATGGCGACATTGTTGCAAGCAACGATTGTTGCCGCCCACTTAAAAACAATTCAACTCCTTTCTGGAAGTGAACATTTAGGAAATAAATGCGCCTTTCCATCGTATCAGGCTGCCAATTTTGAGTCCCCCAAGAACCAATCGTCGTTTGGTTTAAAGTTGTCTGGTTTAGTAGACACGGGTTTTTTTTTTTTTTTAGCTCAAACGCCGACAATGGCACAGTCCACGCCGACTAAAACTTTGTTGGGCGCTTTGGTACCACAACAATACCAAAAATCGAACCCAAAAACAGTGCGGCAGGTCTGGTAAGTGGCGCCATCTCTGCCAACTTTGGAAAAAGTGTTATATCCCGAACTTATAGTCCAATGCCGTCAATAGACGGCGACATGGAAGGATTAGTAAGTAGCACCATCTGTTCGAAGACGTTGGAAAAGTGTTCCAACCCGAATTTGAAGCCGAATCCCGTCAACAGATGGCTCTACAGGGTGGGGTACTTGATTTTACGACGAAATGGCGTGGCCGGTGACTTGGCCGCCTATATATGTAGATTACCCGCTTTCCGAGTACTGAAATTAACAATGTCTAGGCCCCGATGGGGCCGAGCCATTGTTGAGCTCACTACGAGGAAACCGGGTAATAACCTATTTATCACCCAGTCGCGTAACAATTGCAAAGCGCATTCACTCTCATTGTTATTGCAACGTCGACCTTGTTCGCTGAAGGGAGAAATCGGCATTAGGATTCGTTTTTTTGTTCAAACATTGTTGCACGCACAGTTGCATTGTCAAGCTTTCTAAGCAAAGGAACTTCAGGACGATTCGTTCTTTGTTGTGCGCGTGCTGGCCCTTTGTCGAACTCAGTACTCCAGGCCTGGGATGTAAATCCCAGTACTCCGGGCTTGAGCTGAAGGTATCAAGCTTGTTGCATTGTTACAAGCATTGTTGTATAGTACTGAGGTCGTCTAAACTGGGTGATAAGTTAAAATATTGTCCTCCGAACAATGCAACAATGCCTTACTCGGCGGAGGTATAAATCGTATATCCTCTTCGGCACTGTCGCAAACGATGTAACTATTAACAGGTCAAATTTAAGTTCTATTAACCTCTTATGTCATTGGCCGACTATGTTACTTTCCCCGCGTCCAAACATTGTTGCATCTATGCTCCGATCATTGCAACATTGTTACCTGTTGCAGCATTGTAATATTTTCTAGGGATGTGCCGATGTTTTTTTTTACCGATGAACCGATACCGATTACTGTCAAAACGGAATGCCGGTAACTGCCGATATTGACTGGCTATATAACAGTAAATAATGATTATTTTGCAAAAAATGAAAGTGTGATACAGTTTCTGTTGCCGATGTACTGCAAGAAAAAAACTTAATTAAACATAGCCTCATAAAAACATTAAAGAAAATAAAAAAATTGTAGGACAAAGCTTTTTTCCCTGCAGCCATTTTTCCCAGATCTTACCCCACAAAAAAAGTACGCGCAGCCAAACATTTCCTGCACAATTGTGAAGATGTAAAAATCTAAATATGTGAAAATGTTGATATTAATTAATCAATAGAGAGCACTTTACAATATATTAGCCCTAAAATATCAGCGAGCAGCAACTTTTATTTATCTATTTGCAAGCCACGTTTGTTGTAAAATGTAAGTTTAATGTTTTTTTTTTTATATACAACTTTAGAACGAGTGGAGCTAATGACTTGTGGCTTGCACCATTGGAAATCTGGGGAAAAAAGGGTTAAAATAGTGTATTAGAACGTCAAAATCGGTCATTATTAGTGAAGTTATCGTCGTTTACGTACATGCCGAAAAAAGTGCAGCTGATATGTGATCCAATACAGTGTGTCGTCACATCGGAGGTGGACATCGGCGGTACCGATATATCGGATTGTCTCCGATAACTGGCAATACCGATATGAAACCGATAACCGGCACATCCCTAATATTTTTACATGGTGTCTCGTGATCTTCTCGATTGTGGCATGTTAAAGATCCTGGTCTTCCGCTTGGATTTCGTCATTTAAGTTGTCCCTCTCATCGTCGTAGCTCAGATAACCTAGTTCGAGTTAGTGGTCCCTAAAAGTAAAAACAAACAAAAAACTCATATTTTTCTGAATATTCTCGTGCGCTAACGAACTCTAATTGCTAATTGGATACGAAGCCAAAATGGTGAATGCCGGAAAGAATATTGTGAATGACAGACCGAGACGATGCCAACAAGGAATAAGGAACCTCCTCGAGCGAAGCGAGACGATGCCAACGGAGCGAGCTAAGCGAGCGATGCGGCTAGTATCATTTATATGGATGATAATTTAGGAGTTTTGAATTAAACTTATGTTGTGGATTATACCTGAATCGAGTCGCTCTGCCATCCACAAATAGATGTGAACACTATAAACATTTCTAGACCTAGTAGGCTACAAAACCGTGTATTATACTCAAGCGTCAGTGTACCAAAGCGCTTCGACTAAGTAAATACAATGATGATAAACTTAAACGCGCATTTTTTTTTCCTTAGCAGAGAAAAATCGGCAGGTTGGGTCACAGTTCGCCGTAGACCAACGCTTAAGGCGCAGGTGAGGGATTTTTACAGGCTGGTGTGCTGCATGCCGCGCTTCGTAACCTTCGTGAACTCCACGCGGTGTAAATAATAATAAAGAGAAGGTAACGTCAGTAATTCCGGATAATGCACCTCATGAACGCTGTAGAGTTAGGCAACCCCAGCAAAATACTAATCCGAAAGTTCAACTCACGTATCTCCCTCTCCCCCACGATCTTGTTCCTCCTCCTCCTCCTCAAGCAAACTGTTCGGTGATTGTCCACTTTCGCAACTGAACAAGTCTGCTTATAGTGATTTGTGTAGTAATTAAACCATGTCATGGTTTTTCGTGAAAAAACAAATTACTATCTTGAAGCTGCAAAAATTACCCTCTGAAAACTTTGTGCAATGCTAATACATCACTGTCTATCAGCTCAGCGTCCTCATGAATTGGCTAGGCTACTGGTAGTATACATCTCCACGTGAATAGTTTACTGGTAGTGCACATTTTGGGCTCTGTACTACCGGACACTGTGCTGTAGACTACAAAGCAGGTAGAAGCTGAGCTGACAAACAGTGATCTGTACTGTCAGTGCGAAGCGTATTCAGTACCGATTTTGGACAAATAATTCAGTACCGGACTGGCTACTGAGGGGAATGGATAGGAATGATCCAGGCGAACAAGGGGTGCGTATAGGGGTATGCGATGAGCGCTGGGGAACGTTGGTGGAGTGGCTCCTAAAGGGGAAGGGAGGTCTTGGGGGAGCTTGTCCCTAGCCGCCGGAGACGAACTTTTTGAGTATTTTCGACATACTTCATCGATTTTGACACAGTTTTACGTCATATTAAGAGAAGAGAAAGGCGATTTTCAGGTCAGAGGAGCATCCAGGTTGGGGTTCCCCCCTCCCTACCTAGAACCTGGCCAGTCCGAGTCTGATGCACATTGTGTACTGTATTGTCGAGGGGGTACGCGTGGTGCGAGAGGAGGGGGGGGGGTGTGGTTTAAGCACAAGGAGCACGTTCCCTCTAAAAGCATAATTGGGCACCTTTGCATTACAGTCCAAATTGTTAAAAATGAATTCTCGTAATTAATGTAAAAATAAATTGTTTTTAAATGTTTAAGTTTGGGCTGTATTCTCTTTATATGTACGCTCAGAGAGGTTTTTTTAAAGTCCCATGTGTGCATAGGTCGGTAACGCGATTCGATCTCACATCCCAAGTCTTACAACTCAGCTGTGCTTTGCTCGCTTCATTCGGGTTCCCTGGCAGGCGGTGCAGCTGCACCTTGGTTATGGGTTCTGGTGTCCATCGGTAAGCCTATGGAGCACCACCCAAGAGACGTGTAAACAAGGAGCTTCCAAGATAACTCTACACCATTCTCCTTCCACCACTCGTTCTGAGTTGAGACGCCTATGTGGACAATTGTCGAACGAGCGATCACTTTTGCTATTGCGGAACAAATACGCTGTGTAGGTTTTGTTTAATAAATGTGTGTGAAAAATATCACTTGCTCTGTAAATAGTCGAAGCACATGTCAGTTCGCAAGCAGTATATAGCATTTAAATGACCTTGACGTGAGGAAGGAGTTTTTTCCTTAAGCCAAGGCCGACTGGGGAAGAAGCTGCGTGTCTTCCCTCTCTGCTCTACGCCAGTTCTCGCACCTTTCTGGAAATTAATGCCTCTTAGCACTATTTTGGTAAAATAAGATTTTTGCGTTGTGATTCAACTGCCTGGAGCTAGGAAGCTAAATCCACAGCTTCTCTCCTAGATGATCTTGTGACAAGCGGTGGAATACAAAAGAAGAATGGATACTCTCACGTGCATTTGTATGCTCCTGGAGTAACTAAATAGGCTAAAGCCGAATTGCCGAGTGTTCTCTTCTCAATACTGATTTGAGTACAGTACGACTATTAACTTAAGGTGCTTTTTCACCTTTTCAACTCCTAGATGCAGCACCGTAGAATCTTCAAGCAATATAAAGAAAATAGCGGTAAATCAAAAATGGAACAACACTATTCGTAGCAGCTCCGCGATTTTCATTACTAAATCGAGATCACGTGACCAACATCAGCCTATTGAATGACAGAAAATCTGGAACGTGGATCCTGTGGCTAGAATATGGACAATGATACTGAAATGGTGAACAGGCGCCTTTAACTTACTACTAGCCTGACACCTGGCCTCACGCGTGGCTAACTAGGACAGGCACTGCTGGAAGTTAAATGCTATCGTACCTTAGTACCGGTGCACACGCGCGTTTTTATAACGCGCGTTGACGCTGCGGTACCGCATTTGCGGTTTGGTTTACGTGACATCTGTTGGGTACTGCACACATACCTGCGTCGACGTTGCGTTACTGCACGCCGCTCGTTCGTTCGTTTTGTACCGCACTTCCCCCCGTCAACGAAGCGTTAGCGCAGCGTTAAAAAAACGCAATTGCGTGACTTGAGCGGTGCACACACCCGTCGTTTACCGCAAAAGCGTTACCGAACGCAAACGCACCTGCGGTTTCTCAGTACTTGTGTGACCTGAGAGCTGCGCATATCGGTGATTTAGCGCAAAAGCGTCAACAAAAATTGCGGCCAATCGCGACGACATTGACAGAACTATTTATTGGGGAGGTAAAAAACCACCCTGAAATATGGAACGTATGCGAAAATTGCACTTTTTCTTCGATGCACCTCCATGGTTTGGCGCGTACTGCCGTTATTTCACGGTCATGTGTGCATTGACTACGTCAACGCAGCGGCAATGCAGCGGCAATGCGCGTGAATAAAGCGCCCGTGTGCATTGATTGCCTGCGTCAACGCAGCGGTAACGCGGCGTCGACGCGCGTTAAAAAAACGCTTGTGTGCATCGGGCCTTAAGGTGATGCCCCACCGACTGCGTTTTCTCTCCGACTCCGTCACGGCTGCGTCGTAGTCATGGCAACCATAGCCTGAGGGGAAGAGCAGAGGGCTCGCATTGCGTATCCAGTACGTTTGAAAAATCCAACCGCATGCATCTGTCGTATGCGCTCGTTGCAACATGGCGTCGCCATGTAGTGTTCGGTTCGACTAGCGAAGTTCGTTGGCATTGTTCCATGTATGTTGCTGCTAGTTAAATTTAGCACGCCATTATTAAAAATAAAAGCACAATGCCTGAACAATCGTCATTTTGCACATTTACAGCAAGCAGCACGTTAAACTTGCTTTTGGACACTCGCTCATTTTCTGGCTGAGCGGTGGTCGTGGTTTGTTGACCTTGAGCGTGGACAGAATCAGTAGGGCAGTGTTTTGCGTTTTTGATCCGCAGCAACAAACGGAACCGTGACGGAGTCGAGAAGCAACGCAATCAATGGGGCCAAGCCTTTAAGGACAGCTGCAGCAGTTGTGAAAGACACCCACACATGCGCGGACGTTTTCAATGTTGCGACATAGAGTTAGGCTCGAGCGTAAAAGTCCCAATTCTATACTCCAATACGGGAGAAGCCATTGATGGGGTGGAATATGCCGTTGTAATCCTGATATGCCGGTTCAATCCTGATATGCCGG
>JAHWFP010233678.1:0-13549 GCA_023313725.1 Lithobius niger | reverse complement strand
TATCCATCTATGTATCTATTTCTCTTGGTGAAGCTGTGATGCGGATGTGGCTGCCTTCCTAGCGACGTTGTAGGTTGTTCGTTTCGGTTGACTGTGTGTTCGGAAGGGTGTTCGTGGGCGCGGGGGTGGCGGGGGGGGGGGGGGGATCGGTTTGTTTTGGTCTGTGATAGCTGGCAGATGCCTTATGTGAGTGCAGCTTGTACTCGTAAGTTTTCTTCTTTGAGTGCCAATGCGTTTCGTGCAACACTTTTATGCATTTCTCTGCTAAACCGTCTATAAACATTTTTAAGGTGTGTCTTAAAATGTATTTTATTTATTCTATTTAAAACACGGTGCTTTTATGACACATATTTATTTCTTCTTTTAAGAGTTCGCACGAGTTTAAGAGTTTTCAGACTTTTATTCTCTGATAACACTCTAAATAAAGTCTATAGTTAAAAAAAAAAAACTTTTACTAGCCTACTAATAAAATACTAATCCTCCTGCCCCCTCCCCCCACCCCCGCCTCCTCAAAAAAAAAACTGAAGGAAAAAAGGAATTTGTTTGAAAGAGTATTATTTCTAAATGAGTTTTTTGTTACCTCGCATAACTTACTTCGTTGACCGCGTCCACGTCCAAAAAGGGGTCAATGGCAAAGTATTTCTTTTCTGTTCTGACTCGTTTTGTTCCACGCTGCGTAACCTTATACTTTTTTTTTTTTTTTTCACTGCGTGGCAACGTCTGCCTGTAAAAGTGTACAAGCCGTGTCCAATTAATAATATAGTGGCACCAATTAATCTAGTCTATTTGTATTATTTGCAATTCACCATTAATTTGGAGGTTAGACGAAGAAAGAAATGTTAGTAACAGGATTTGCAATCATGATGACGATGAGAGCAAACGAACGAACGAACGAACGAACGAACGAACTTACATCCGAGAAGGAGAGAGAGAGAGAGAGTAATGATCTATAGAGTGTAAAATGTTGCAAAGAGAAATTAAGAAGAATAAAAATTCAAACTAGGCTACTCTAGCCTATAGCTATATAGAAACTTCTCTTCTTCTAGATTTGTCACGAAGTTCCACCACTTTTTTTGCCCTTGTCCCGCCAAGAAGTTGCTCCGTAGGGAAGCACTTTAAATTGCCCCCGGCGGTCACATATTTATGAAGCCCAGCCAACATGGGGTCTTGCCTAATGTCCTTTTCGGGTTGTCATGAATAATGCAAAACGGGATCATCAGCACGATTAAGAAAAAAAAAAAGGTATAAGGGAAGGCAGGAGTAGGAAGATGTTTGGGTGGGGGGGGGGGGGAGGGGGGCGAGGAGACGAGATAGGAAGAAATAAAACTGGATAAGAGCCATGTTTTCAGCTCGATGGACCAATGTTTCTGATAGTGACCGTGTTGGATTAAAAGTACCCAAAAGGCCGTTGAACCTTTAAACACCACTAACCCATTAATGGAGTACGTGGTTAAGGCTAAAAGTGGAAGACAAGTATGTGCTTGCCCTGCGCAAAGACGAATCGAGGGAGAAGTCAAGCTACTTTAAGAAGTCGTAAACGAAAAGATTAAAAAAATAACCAGTTTTGTTGGGAGTTCAACTCTACGTTTTATATTAATGGTTATGCCGTGATTTTTGTTTGTTCATACCTTGGTGAACAAGCTGATGGTGATATCCGACCTAACGAGCGTATATTGTATACGTGATACGTTATGGTAAGCTGATGTTGTTGATTTCGGCTTGGTTTCAAGGGAAAATATCGATTCAGTTTCGTTCGAACTCGCCTCGATTTCTATTGGTACCGAGTTGTTTGATTCGGAAGTTGTGAAAAAGTATAAAAATTTAATTTAATCAACACATTTGTCATCACTGTCGTAGGACTTTGACGATACGTACAAGAAATAACAGACAGTAAATATACTCAAGAAAAACAATATAACAGGCAGGGCCGTAGGAAGGGGAAGGCGAGCAAGGCGGCCGCCGAGGGCGCCGCTTCCTGGGGGCACCTCACCGAACTCCTGCCAACCGTGCAACCGTGTTAGTGCATGGTGCACAGATGTATTTTTAACGGTTTTTTTCTTAATGATCCGATAACCGAACACTGTATAAAAAAAAAGTTAGAGATACTTCACGGTATTTGCGTCATGCTTCTTAAGTGGAGGCTTGCCCCCGAAAAAAAAGCGAAAATTGAAAAATAAAAATCATTTGATTACGGTTGAATTAGTTATTTTCAGTTTGTTATAGCGAAATAATTTACTCTCATCCCTTTATCACCTTAATTGAAATTTTTTGATCAGTTGTTACGCCAAAATAGTTTGTTCGATAAAAAACACGCTAGTTTTTTTTTTGGTAACATTCGTTGTCTTCAACCATTCAATTCCCTAGTACAGGTCTCTTTAGTATTTATTAGGTAAGCCTCAATGGAACATTCATTAAAGTTTTTTTTTTAAATATTTTCTTGAAATAGGCACCCCGGCCCCCCCCGGGGGGGGGGGGGGTGCCACTCAATTGGTACGCCTTGGGCGCCAATGGGGCTTGCTACGGCCCTGATAACAGGTAAGACTTTAGGTATAAACGACTATAAAGAAAAAATACAGAAGAAAGATTACAACTATAACAATCTTCAAGCATTTTACATTCCCAGAAATTTAATTACACTGAAAACTCGTGCTAAATTTCCTCTGGAGTACACCTATACTCAACTTGCATTTAAACTGTAATATCGTGTACCGGCGCCAACAACGTCCTACGGTAAATTATTCCAGAATGATATACCCCCTATAATATAAGCAAATGCAGGTCTAGTGGCATTATAATGGGGGGTTACCAACTTTTAATTTGAAATTATAACCCTCTAGTGTTAAACGGAGAAATATCCCGCACAAAAAATTCATCATTTACATTTGGTAGAAAGCCATGAATGACTTTAAACATATAAATGAGACAACCTCTAATTCGGCGCCATCTAAGAGAAGGAAGCAGTAAACGCCTGAATCTTTCATTATACCCCAAATGATACAGTGACTTGATTTTTTTTTGTACCTTCGTTGTACACTTTCAATACTAATGTCATCAAATCCATAAAAACGTAAAAACTCAAAGCACAAAAATAAAAAAAAACAAAAAAACTATCAGTAGGGAACTTGAGCTCTCACCTTTCCAGTAGATTTGGCCTCACACGGAGCAAGTCCCACATCGATTTTCTGAACAACAGTTTTCGACATGAGGGCAAACAACAAAAATTGTTTGGTTTGCGTTACGCAGTTAGAAAAAAATAGGGTCGGTCGGTTGGAAAAAAAAATTGTAACACTTTTTTTGTTACTAAATCAGAAAGTCTTACTTCGAAAATTGTGTATTTTTTTTTTATGCAATAAAGATACATTCATGTTCACGGAGTAAAGTTTTTCATTTTTCAGGAAGCATTTGAACCACTTTTGTATAGTGGGATGGAGCGTCAAAATAGGGAGGGGATTTTTTTATTTTTAGAAAGAAAAAATTATTAGGGTCGGTCGGGTAACGCAAACCAAACATTTTTTTGTTTGGCCTGATTGGTAGGCAGACAAGCGATTAACTTAACTTTAATTCAATAATAGCCGCAATGTCCGATGGCTGAGCTGGGTGGCATCCAAGGAAAAAAATGTGGTAATTTGAATACCCATAAATGTGATACCAAATGACCAAAAAGAACGTATAGTGTAAAAAAAATAATGAACCGTTATGAACCAAGTAAGTAATAACATAATGTTGACAAAACAGACTATACACTTGAGTATGCAAGTGACACGTCATTGGATCCTCTCTAATGGACCCACCTGTACAAAAAAGGGAAACCAAAGGTCGACCACCAAACTTAAGTATTGATCTTACTAAGGATAGGTATATTTTTAGTAAACACGGGTGATTGTATCAGGAATGCAGAATATGCCAGAACGAGCTCCGTGGGAAATTTCAGAGAAATGTGGAATTTTGTTGAAAATCTGTCTTGCCTACATAGGAAAGTTCATAGAAATTTATAAAAAATCTGTAGTAAATTTGTGTGGAAAATATTCTCTAGTAAGAATTTTCTGCACCCCTTGTTAAAAACAAGTCCTGTTAATCAACCATCAATTGCAGCAATTGCTTTGCGAACTTTATTTGAAACATGTTGATGTGAGGTCTGGATCGATGATGGCACCCAGGTTGGTAACCTGAGTGTTTCCATGCTGACTTCTCCAAAAAATGTGGGTAAATACCGTTTTCTTACCAAAATGCGTCATTAAGGATTTATCTGTGAGTGAATGGGCGTATACACACCGCGTTTCACAAAACTGGTAACGTTTGTCAATGATGTCACTTTGGTCTATAGGCGATTTCGTATGCGACGATTAAGTAATCTGCATATTTTACGATTAGGCTATCAGCAGAATGACAAAATCATTAAAAGCAGACGGCCAACAACACCACTTGGGGTGGGGGATCAGATTGAGAGGTTTCCAGCAACGATAACACAGCTAATATGGTTGAGTAACCAATTTCTAATCCCATTATGGATTGGACCAGGGATCCCACAACGTTTGCCGCTAGTGTAAATTTCAAATATTAAAATAAGTAAACTTAGCACATTCCATACGAAACCATTTCCACGCATAGTTAGTAGTTACTTCCACAGGCAGTAACTTTCTGGTACCATGCATTTTGGAGCTTATTCTATGTAGAACTTGAATATTGTGCAGGGCACTTTTCCATATCTTCAGAGAAATAAACTTAGGAAAATAAATCCAGGTCTTTGGCTGGCGACATTAAAGAGCTTACTTTCTCCATTATTGCTGTTAATTTATTCCTATGCTTTGATATCCAATGGCTGCTTTGTATTCTCGGGTTTACGAAGAAAGTTTGGTTTCCCTACAGCAGTGATGGACATAGGAGCGGCAACACCATGCGGTACTCTCCATCTTCCAATTGTTGATAATTTTTATTGAGGGCAGATGTCGAAGAAAACGAATTTTAACTGCCACACGTTTTAAGTGTGGGTTTGGCGGCTATAACTGATAAGAATGAAGTTTAGATGATAAGTATCACATGACTCGTTGTTTTCATGGCAACATTAATTCTGGGATTACGTTTCAAAGCATCTGATGTAATCTGGCGGCACATTCATCTTTCAAGCGTTCTTTCGTCCCAGTCAGCTCTTTCCCGCCCTCTCCGATCGGAGTGTTGTGCATCTTACCTGGACCTATTACCATGCAGTCTATCCTTCACGGTCGTGCTCTACGTGCTCACCTTAAAGGTACATGCATCCATGTAGGCTTTCCTGTATGACTCGGTTTTACGGCCATAGAAACGTATTATGTTGCCAACACAATCATTTTCTTGTTTTTTCTTTCGTGCGAGATGATTTTGCGACATTAACTCTATAACCTGTGCAAATGTTACGAACGCCATTCTCAACGAGTATCATTTTTTTTTACTGTACATATTTGGAGCCTTACGTATTCTGAAGGTAATAGTTATGTGAACTGGCTCAATTTAGAACTTATTAGATGACTAGCATCGTACCTGGCTTCATCCGGGGATTGTTTGACCCGTGGTTGTTTCCCATTATTTGCTCGGTGCTGCCTGATCGTTCACTGCAACAGTCGATTTTTGTTTGTGTAACGCTCCCCCTTTCCGCCAATCCTCTTCCTCCCCTCTCTCCTTTTATCCCGTCCTCTCCCTCTCCTCTTGGTTTCCTTCCCTTCCTCCTCTTTGCTATACGTAGTTGAATGTGGATGGTTATTTGAATTAATAGCAAACACCCCCAGATATTCTATTTTAGGTTGAGTTAATGCGTAATCGTATGCTTAATGATAACAGCTCATTCCTCCCCCCCCCCCACTCCCAGTCTTTCGCTGTGGCTTAAGCGATGCGAACCGTTTGAAAAAGAAGTGTGCATGACGTCATGTAATACTTGCCCTTGAGATTACCACGGTGTTTGGTTAGAAGGATAATTGTTAGAGCAAATTGTTAGTCGAGGCAATAATGTGCCAATTTCAACTTCTTGTCAGGGCAACAACGTCCCAGTTTCAACTTCAAGCCAAAGAATTGACACACTCGCACGTTTTCATTGTTCCCCTTCCGGGGGTCGTTGGGGTTGCTTCATTTCTACTATGAGACCTTGGATTATAACGTAAGATTTCACAAGAGTTAGTAGTCAAATTGTTACAGCTTTGTCATCATTGTTCAACAGCTTGTTCATAATTCAGAAAGCGAATCTTGCCACAAAACTGCAACAATAAATTCGTCACGGAGGGAGGGGGGGGGGGGGGGGGTACACGCTGTAACAGGCTGTTTACATGAATGGTAAGATAAAACACGAAGCTCACAATTCGGGGTCCAAATTGTCATTACATGAGCTCAGCGCGCCCGTCCAAACACTCTATAGGCCTATACGGGAATTGGCCGAGTCAGCAGCAATGCAACGAGCGAGTTCACCTGCTAAACCAGTTGAAACTGGATCAGGGCAGTGACACAGGATCCTCACTTGGTGTTGGAGAAGCAATCCGAAAGGTTGTCTCTGAATACTCGCTAGGGCTGAAACAGGCTGTAAACCTGGTTCAGTGCCTAATATGTGATACTCTGTGTATAGTCCCCTAGCTATGCAGTAAGGGGTGAATTGGAATTGAGATTAATACTTGAAACACAAGAAAGAAGCGTTCATACTGTTTTTGCTATTGTTGTAATCATATAGGTTAGGTTAAGCCATGGCCCGTAAGCCATGGCTCGTAAGCCATGGCCCGTGTTCAGCTGAACACCCTGATGGTCCGCCCCTGGGACCTATTCTGCCTTATCTGGGCCTCCTGCGATGAGCGGATGCTGTGCGGTTCGAATCCCTGGGTTTTGTTTCTTCTCTTACGAGACCTATCCCTCCAGAACATTTAAAGTTCAAAGTTGAGCCACTTCAATAAATGTACACAAATCGCTGTCAATTATCTAAAGGAAATAAGAAAGCAAGCCAAACAGCGAAAATGATACACTAGAAATAACGTAGTACAGTAAGCCACCTTTATGCACTTAGTTTCGTCGTCATGGCACTCCGACGAAACCTAAGTGCATAAAGGTGGCTTACTGTATTGCGTAATTTCTAGTGTATGATTTTCGCTGTTTGGCTTGCATTGTACATTCCTTTATTGAGCCAATTCATCTATACGAGCCTTAGTTTGCTGCAGATGACATACGGCTCCAGGAAATTTATTTAAAACTTTAAAAAAAAAAGGAATTGCGTTTGCTTGGTTAAGACTTAAAATTTCTGTGCGGGTTACACTTATGGTGGGAGTAACTCAGGAATAAGAAGGTTTTTCCCCTTTATTGTGTTCAAATTTATAGAAGGCATTATTTTGGAAAGCTGGAGGGTAAAGGTCCTTTCTTTTCGGCTTCACAACAATAGAGAAATGGGTTGTACCCGTTTTTATCGTGCGAAGGCAGTAAAATAAAATTGTACATCTAATGTTACAGAGGGAAGGGGGGGGGGGTAAGGTAGTAGTTGCAGCCGGGTGTACCTTGCTTCCTTTGTGTTGCATTGTCTACAAATTCAGAGGAAAGATAGCTACGAGAGTTGCCCACCAACTGTTGCCGTAATATGCGGAAACGGGTTTATAATCACGACGAAGGGTCACGTTCTAAACTCATAGTATTGTCAGATTCTGATAGCTCACAATTCGTTGTAGATTTTTTTTTCTGCTATACAATGTGCAAAAAAAAAAGGTCGTGCTTTCCGTTTCGCTTCGATTAGCTTTCATTCCGGGGTTTGGCTGTCATCGAGACTCAAGATTGTGAGCTTATGTCAAAGTCGTTCAAAAACCCTTTCATAAAATGTTAGCTGCCGCAAGTCGTGATCTATACGCAGGTAAAAAGCCGTGGTTTCTGCAGGTAAACAACCTCTTCCAACTTTACTACACACGTGAAAAATTCGTGACTCTTTGGCAGCCGACTCTGAAGTTTTGAATTACTGCGTTCTGGTGTGGGCAAATAAATACAGATGCAAACTTATTTATGTTGCCTATTTACGTCGCCTTTTGTACTTATATGTTAGACTGCCTGAGCGTGGAATCGAACCCACGACCTAAACCAAAGGCTGAGTTCCTAACGCTGAGCCATGCTGACACGAACTTGCCACCTCGGCCTTTGGTTTCAAAGGTCGTGGGTTCGATTCCCGCTCAGGCAGTCTGACATTTAAGTCCAAAAGGCAACGTAAATAGGTTTGCACCTGTATTTATTTATCCCTTCTGAAGCGATTGGCTTTCCGTCCTTTTAATTCTGGTGTGGGTAATCATGATCGATTTGTTCGATTTAATAAATTGTGAGGTCCACGTTTTATTAATTTTTAATGGAATTGTACGGCTTTTTTTTCCTTTTATCGATGTGTTGTCAGAACCTAATATTCGTATTTTGTGAGTCCAGAAAAAAAATTGCATTATCTTTAGAAAGATATAAATTATTTTGGTTGGCTAGTTATTATTAAAGTCTTTGAAAATGGTGCCAATAAATTTATATAACAATACAAAACAAGACAGCTGTATTATCCATCTGCAGCCAACGAAATGAATGGATTTTATAAAGGAATTTTATAAACTTAAATGAATTTTATAAAGAAATTTGAAACGTAGGCCTACCTGAATAGTTTAAATGAAGGGTGTAAGGATGTGGTTATAAAAGGTGAGTTAGATATCGACAGCATCATAAATGAACCAAATAAGCAGGATAAATATCAAATAGAAAATTATGAAAATGTGCTTGCAGCAAATGGACTTGAAGTAGAGAAGAAATAGTAAGAAATTATCTGGCTTATACTTTACATTCTGACCAATACTTTAAATTCTTGTGGAAAAAAATTAAATGTTACAATTGAATATAATGTACAACCAAATACTGTTATCAAATACAATGACAAAGAAATTAATTCGCAAGTTAAATTCAACCGACTGGACTTTTTTGAAAAATTATGATGACCCCAAATGCTATGTATAATAAAATAACTATAGAATTCTATACATCCTAGTAAAAGTAAACAGAACATTAGTTAAATAAAATTTAGGAATGGATGGATGAATGAGGAGGTTATAAATTTAATAAATAAAAAGAAGTCGTGGATGGAAATGCATAACACCTATATACCAAACGACAATTTCCTTGCTAGTTATACGCAATTGAAAAACAGTGTTCGACATAAAACTGACAAAATAAAACGATTATTTCATTCAGAAAAGTTAGAAGCAGCAAACAGTGAAAACAAACGTCTTTGGGACGAGGTTAACCAAAAAAGTTGAAAAATTTCTTAAGTTGGACTCGATGATCTTTTAAATAAGATCATCGAGTCCAACTTAAGAAATTTTTAATCTTTTTTGGTTAACCTCATCCCAAAGTCGTTTGTTTTCACGGTTTGCTGCTTCTAAATTTTTTTAATGAAATAATTTCTTAAGTTGGACTCGATGATTTTATTTAAAAGAATTTTAATTATCAACAGCAAATTTTGTTGACAAATTTAATGACGATTTTGGTTACATAATAGGTTCCATCTCTGCAAACAAAATTTTATGCTAAACGGAAATTCGTTAATAATAATTTTCAAAAAAAAAAACACGGGGAAAAAGAGTTCTAGTAAGCACTGTAATGAGCAAATAATCTACCTTGGAGAATTGCAAGAAAGTGAAATAGTAAATACCATGAACAATTTAAAGAACGCTCCCACTACAGGAATTAACGGTTTGTAACTTAGTCATTTTAAACAACAAACCTGCACAAATTCTGCCGTATTTTTAGGAATTCTTACTAATAAGATCATTGAATGTGAAATTTGCCTAAAAAAACTGAAAACTTTGACTGAAACTTTGACTGAAAACTATATCTACTCATATATTTATTGCCTGTAAATCAGCAAAATCATTAAAAAAATTATTGTTAATAAAATTTTGTTATTTCTTAATAATTATAACCGTCTCTCAAACGCCCATTATGGTTTTCGCATAAACTTAAGCACCACTGCACACTATCTAAAATAACGAAATCGAGACTACTACTTTAAATCAAGGTAAGTATATCAGTGGTGTATTAATTAATTGATCTTCAAAAAGCATTTGATGCTGTTGATCGTGGAGTACTTTTAAGTAAATGTGAAACACTGAGAAAATAAAAGGAAAAATGTTAAATATTCCAAAATTTTACCTGCATTCTCAAAATTAAATAATCACTGCAGCACATACGAAGATGTTTGGTATGGCATTCCACAGGACTCTGTTCTTCAACCCTTACTTTTCCTAATCTATATACATGATGTTGTGGCCACAATGGATGAATCAGTTTGCGGGTGATATTATAATGCTTTCCATAAATTATAACTTTGTGCTGGATAATTTACAAGTGAAGTTTGTAATGAATTTAATCATTACAAAAGTTAATGATTGGTTCATGGAAAATCAAGTTTACAACAGTGAAGCAAAAACACTGCATATATTGATTCTATTCCTCACAGTTTAGCTGCAGTTTAATGCTCGACCTATTTGATTACAATCGGAACAGAGTAGCCTAACTCTTTTATAAATAGAGATTTCAGAGATTGCCAAATTACATGCTCCAAGGTGAAATGTGTTAAAAATTCAAGATACCAGGGCTTAGAAATTGATTCGTATTGGAAGTTTGGTGTGTATATGGTAGTGAGAGTTTGAAACATGCTCAATAAAAATAAAATGCCGTAAATCCTCTATATGTAGCCCGGGCTACTTGGTTAAAAATCAAGCCATTTTGACCAGGCTATAATTACAGACCAGGCTACAACTAGAGACTGACTACTACAAATTCATGATTAGGGAAACACAAATATTAAATTATTATTTCCATTATTATTTGCCTGGAAAAATGCTTGAATATATAACACTAAATGAACTAAAGAAAGAATTGAAAGTAAAGTGATAAGACCCCCATGGAAAAATCTGTACTGAGCAGGACGTAAAGAACAATATTCTTAAAATAAGTAAAACAAGAAAACCCATATAAAGTGTATACTAACACAATTAACAAGTGATGTGCGGTTCTTGGTAGTTACATTGATTCAGTCACGTTTCTGAGGAAATGTTTGCGCTGATTGAGTGAGCGAAGCGAACGAAAATCAGCGTTTGTCATCAGAAACAGCGCTTTTCTGATAAATTGCTTGATCTTTTTGCTTGACTCCTTGGACGTAAAAAAATAATATTGACCTTCTCTTGAGATAACCGATATCGCATACTTTATAGTTTGCTTGATCGTTTTTTATGTGGAAGATTTGTCAGTATCATGAGTGTTGCAGCAAGAAATCTCCTCGAGCGCAGTGAGACGACGCGGAATGAGCAAGCGAAGCGAGCGACTCCGCTAGTTTTATATTAAGGTTACATTTTTAATACTTAAGTTTCAAAATTGATTGTAACTAACAAACTTCGAACTAAAAGTTTCAAAATTGTGTGTAACTAAAATTGACAGTAACTAAAAGTCATGTATGTCAATTATTATAATTATTATAGGATCATTATGATGGATATCAAAATTGATGTGCATAATTACTGATTACGAAATTATTCATCACTACAATGTTGTGATGCATACACTGAGAAATTAGTATTATTTATTTATCTGCTTGCTTATTTTTTAGGTGCTGTTACAGTATAGCTCAAACAAGATTTTGTTAAAAAACTTCGAGCATTGTTAAACAATAAAACTATTATTATTTGAATGACGTGACAAGCCAGAAGACTCGTCGGTAAATCGGAAAAGGTGATAGGCTGTCAGTGATTGAATGAAATGTACGTGCATAAAGACTACTTACTGTACCAGGTTACGTTATTTACTCTCAATAACTTATACGCATATAACGGTGAAGTGCAAGTGTGTTCAAACCCAGAAAATTGTCTACATTGTAGATCGTAGGAATTTCTGATTGGAATTACCTAATCAATCCATGCGCAATGGCTGTTTGCAGTGACGTCACCATAAGTTACCCAATGACGAACGAGAAAAACGGCTGTTTGGCCGTCTGATTGGACTAGCCCAGTCACGCGATATGCACGTCACAGCAAACAGCCGTGGCGCGTGGTATAGCAAAATCAGTAGCGCATCCAGGATGAGGGGTGATTTCAGATCAGCTAGGGGTCGAAAACATAATTTTTCAATCGTGGTCCCAGCTCCCAAATTTTAGGGACAGGAGGGGGAGGGGGGAAGACGGGAAGCAAGACTTATGTAACACACGCTCTTTTTTCACTTTTTTTTTCGCCAGTAATAGAAAGCTTTTGTATCCACCAATTCCTGTTTAAACTAAAATTTCTAGAACTCAATAACTTCGTCACAGATTCGTTATTTGATTACTTATTACTTACTTGAGTCTTTATGTCGTGGATTTCTGTCTTCGAGCTTTTCTGCTATCTTAAAAAGTGAGAAATAATTCTAAAACCGTAGGGTAAAATAAGTAACATTTCTACACGTTTTTTCGGTTTTTTGTGTGGCTTTCGTCCACTTTCGTTTTGCTTTCGTTCATTTTTGTATTGCTCTTAGTATAACAATGGACGAAAGCAAAATGATAGTGAGCATATAAAAGGATGAAATTACCAACGTAAAAAACATGTAAATATGTTACTTTTGTAAATGTGCCGTTCTGTATAGGGAATCATAGAACTGAAATTTACGCAGTCACTGAAGATGATTTTAAACAATAATACAGTATTAGCAACCCGTGTGTCTAATCCGGTTTTAGGAGGGGCGATCGCTCCCACCGGCCGCCCTCCCCCCTCTGGATCCGTGCCTAAAAATAGTATCTCTCGTTTTCTGACGCCATGGCTTCGGCTGGGAGCGCGGCAAACCTCCAGAGTACATTGTAGTTTCTAGAAGGCTGAGTGGGTACTGAAGTTTTTCGTTTTCTCGCCAAAATCTGGTCAAAAGTGAAAGACTGATAGTCTGTTTAGAGGGAAGTATTTTTCTTTCAACGAGGCAGGCGTTGACCAAACCCAATTTTCTTGTGTTTCTCCTTCATAGGTATGATTTTGGACCTTGATCATTCGTCTGAGCAAGAATTTATGGGGTTGGGGAGGAGAATTTGTGACTGAGACCCATACTGAAACGTCTTGGATACAGTCGTATTAGTTTAGTCTTAGTTTATAGAGGGCGCCATGTTTTATGTGGGTATTTCAATTCAGTTTTTAGCGTAAAATTGAATTAAACTAAACTAAACTAGCTTGGTTTTAATTATTATTTAGCCTACCTTAGTTGTAATTTAGTTTACTTTAGATTTGGGCTTAAAAATGAGCAAAAAATTATCAGATGGAACACGTGGCGCCCTCTGAAAACTCGGACTGAACTAATGGGGAACGATCTAACGTGTTTCAATAGGGACTTTTTAGAGTTACAAATTCTCCTCGCTATAAACTCTTGGTCTGATGTATGATATCGCCTTTTGAGGGAGGGGGCGTTTGCGGCGTTTGAAGGGTGGGGGAGGAAGCGAGTTTTGATGTCATAGAAGAAGTGACTGGTCAGTTTGAGGTCGAATTGCCTGTCTGTCACACCAATCGTCTAGCAGATTGGCTTTCCTCGCAATTCTATA